>JAODLI010022083.1:0-21770 GCA_027575585.1 Percopsis omiscomaycus | reverse complement strand
TCTCTCTCTTCGTCCATCCTCTGCTCCTCTCCCTCTCCGCCACAGCATAGGGGATTTCGCTCTTGTCATTTCACCCCCCACCCTCCTTACTCGCGTTTGTCCTAGCTCCTCTCTCTGCGTTTCCCCTTCTCGGGTTTATCTCTTTCTTTTTCACGCTCCCTCGCTCTCCCAGAGATAACACATACAAGACCAACAAAGCAAAAACATAACAGCTAGCTTTCCTCTGTGTGTGTGTGTGTGTCTGTGTGTCAGTGGGAGGTTTGTGCTGACTGGTTAGGGTAAAAGATTCATGACAACAAAGACTGTCAGGGTCACACACACACACACACAAACACACACAAACACACACACACACACACACACACTGGGAGACTGTGTGAGTGAGCAGATTTTGCTCTCGAGGAGAGACAGATGGAGGGTGGTCTGGCAGAAATGATGGACAGAAAGGGAGAGAGAGAGAGACAGATGGGTGCAGAGATAGACGGATAGAGAGCAAAGAAGACAGAGAGGTGAATAAAGATAATTGAAAACAGGAAAGGTATAAGGAAGAGTAAAAAGAAAGTGCAACAATGTTTCTAAAGGGAGCAGAAAAGCCCTCTTTGTACTGAAATATTAGTATTAGTATTTTATTTAGTAGCATATTTGATTTTGTTAGTGACGACACAATCGACAATCATTACAACAAACCAAACAGGATGATAGGTACTGCAGTACTTTACACTATAATTAGGTACACCTGAGTGTTAACGACAATATCTAATCAGCCAATCACATGGCAGCAACAGAATGCATAAAAGCATGTGGATATGTTCACAAGGATTCAGCTGTTGTTAAGAACAAACTTCAGAATGGGGAAGAAATGTAATGCAAGTGAAGTATAGTTGGGAGAGACAGTCTCTAGAGTGTACAGAGAATAGTGCGGTAAAAAAAGAAATATCATTATGCTAATGAGAGACGTCAGAAAGAAGAGTGTAACTGAAATAACCACACTAACAACAGTGGTATGTAGAAGAGCATCTCTGAGCGCACAAGACTTCTAAGTGGATGGACTACAGCAGACCACAATGGGTTCCACTTCTCCTGCAGCCACTTTATTAGGTCAAAGGTGGACCCAATAAAATGGCCACTAAGTGCATACAAATGTCAGTGATCTATAGTACGTTTTACTTTTATTTACTGTGAACTCATTACTAGTACTATTTGGATGCTTCAGCAGATTTATAAATTGCGCACAATTGAATTTATTTTATTTTATTGAATGTAATTGTGTACTTGTATTTTATTTAATTGTGTATGTTTTATGTTTGTGTATGATTGTTTTGTACTTAAAATCATCACCTGATTCCTGTTGATTGGTTCAGAACTGTGGACTGTTTAAAAAACACTGCATGTAGGAAGGTGGTTACTTTTGGATACACGCAATATGTACAGTACATATATAGGCCTATGTCCATGTGGGTATTTGTACTATGAATGACTGCACGTATACATGCAAGTCAAGACACGTGTGTATTTGACATGCATATCCACCCTTCTACAACTGCAGTCGACATTAGCAAAGATCAGAGCATGCGAGAGAAAAGCATTATTTTATAAATGCATTTAACGCTCTCCCTCTCTCTTTCTCCCTCTCTCGTCCCTTCAGACAGAATCAATAGTCATTAGTCTTCAAGTGAATTGATCTTTAAGAGCTGTGTGCTGATTCCTCGCAATAAACTAGTAAACAAATCCCTAACCTTTTGTGTAGGTCAGTAGCAGCACGCTGAATGAATGTTGGGGTACCAATATTCCAACAGCACACAAGCTTTTATACCTGCTACAATTTCCCAACCTCTTGTGCTTTGGGTTGGGCTAGAAACAACTCTCAGACAACACAAATAAAAAAACATCACAACTTAATTATTCAGTTAATCAATAAGGATATACAGGAGGAAGTATTGACAGCATAGTACAGCGAGCTATCCACTGTCAAAGAACTTTCGGTTCAGCCGTATTTGCTCAGCCACAGAGCGTGCTTTGATTGGTTCTCATACTGTATTTGAACACCCCTAGTCTGAACAAACTTTGAATACAGAAAGATGACATAAATAGGCCTGTTTTGTAGACATCAATGGCATGCTGCTTGATAGCAACCTGTAAGGGTGTTTTCACACCTGAAAGCCTGGACCAAGGTTCATGTTTTTGTTACATTGTATACATTTGATCCGGTTAGTTTTGGTTTCACATTGCAATTTTGCGAGCAAACTAAAGATCTTTCCATGATTGGTTTGTAGACAGATGTGCAACTGATATTGGCGTGTTGTCAATTTTGCAGGTAGCCTTTTCCGTTTGAATGCAGAAAAATTAATGTACAGAACCATGGTTCAGTTTGATCCGGACCGAAACTACCTATTTTGGTCGTACTTTTGGTCCTTTGGTCCAGACCGTGGTCCAAAGCACCTTTCACACCTGCTATTTTGGTTTGGACCAAACTGAAAAGTCCAAAGGTTCGTACCAAACAAATTAGGTGTGAAAGCACCGTAAGATACAAAAGGTGGTATCATTCTATAATTCAAAGTTATAGACAGACCTTGATGTGAAATGGGAATGGGAATGGGAATTTTAAGATAAGAACCAGCAGGTGTAATGCATGTAGTTTTGCTTTAGCCAGTAGTACTTAAAGAGGAAAGGTTTACCATCTCAGAAACAGACAAAAGGATAACAGATGAGGAAAAAAGGTTCAATTTGTACACCCCGAGATAAAAGAAATAATGAGTGAAAATGCTGTTTAAATAAATGAATTTGTGTCAATAAACTACAGAGGCACTCTCCACTACTGTATAACTATATTGTATGTACAGTATTGTATGTGAAGGTACTGTATATTACTATGTGTATGTTTTCTCACAACAGCAATGTTGTGTGTGTGTGTTTCCTGTAGATACTGTATTCCTCATCTCAAAAATATTAGCTTTTAGGGAGACTTTAATAGCAACTGCCTGTCATCTTCACAAGCCAACATTTCACTTAGATTAACACACTTCCCTGCTTGTACCCTGCTACTGACACTCTCTCCTCACCCTGTGATAGAGACAGAAATGCTTTAAAACATTCCGATATAAATTTGATGGCATTTGATGGCATTTCTGTGTTATTTCATAGTTTACAGAAGAGTGTGACAAGTAATGTAGGAGAGAAAAATAAAGATATGTCTTTAATGGCAACACAGTTGATCCACGCCTGTGTGTGCATGCATAAATACGAATGCATGTGAAGGAATTTTGTCACTTCTCATTTCAGAATGGTCAAAAATACACCAGACAAATCTGTGGTTAAAAAGAACTTAAGCTGATTGTTAATTCCAAGTCCGATGGATCTGCTGTGGAATGAGATTGAAATAGGATTTAACACATCTCATGTCCGAAGTTCTGATGGTGCTATGACATGCACGCACATTTATGTATAGTTAAATCTTTATAGGGGAATTTTTGGATGGGTTTACCACTTTAGATCACACCCACACACCCACACAGCTGTGCTGGCGGCTGGCTATTTCAAATCTTAAAGGGGAAATCTGGCCAATATTAACTTGGACCTTATTTTCCCATTTTCCCAACCCTGGCAATCGTTCATGACCAAAATCAAATCAAACAGTCCGCAGATAATAATGGAAGCAAATGGGGCCTTTGAAAAACCACTAACTCGCCCTGAAACCCATCCTTTTGAAGTCCACACCGTTAATACTGTGAAAATCAAAGGACGACGCAATTCATTCCTGCAGCACATGCATTTAGTCCAGTGCTAGTGTTGGGCAATATAGTAATATATACCATGAGATGCATTTGTCTATAGCTATTCTGCTATAAGTTTTATACCGTGGAACATGGATCCAGTGGCCAGGGCTGTTTCACGTGATTTGGGCAGTCAGATGGTGTTGCCCCTGTGAGGCGGTATATTTAATAGTATTTAACTCACTGGATTAGTCAAAAATAGGCATAACCAGATGGTTATTTTATAGAAAGAAACAGCACTATATTGGGATATATGGTTACACACAGTATACCGTGGTAGTTTTGGCTACATCCCCCACCCCTATACAGTACAGACTAGAGCTTAAATCAGTTAGTATGTCAGTTATTTAGTTAAGTAACATGAAATCTGTCTGAAACTATACTGCTGCGCTGTCACCATTTTATATTACACACACACACACACACACACCTCTCTCTTTTTCCTCCCTCTTTCCCTATCAATATGATAGATGCATAAGAATGAGTGAGAATCTCTCAACCAATCACGTCACAGATTTCAGGATCATCTGTCAGCTTGCCTATTAGGCTGCCAACTTCTTGACATTTACCAGCAAATTCATATTTCACCCACAAACACAGATGAGCACGTATACACGAAGAGACAAACACACACACACACACACAGATTCACAGACAGATACACACATATCCCAGACAGACATAAACATCTTGTATGTATGAAAAAGAGACATTTAGATTGTATATAAAAATAAAAATACAACCAACAACACCCCCACACACGCGCGCACACACAGAGCCACATATTCAAAGACAAATTGAATGCTTGTTGACATTTGCCAGCTACTTGCATTTTCTGCTGTGCATTCTAAGTTGAAGTTGAAGGACATAAGACGGATAGGTCTCTCTCTCACTGTCACACACAGACAGACAGGCAGACAGGCAGGCAGGCAGGCAGGCAGACAGACAGAGAGAGAGAGAGAGAGAGGTAGTCACATCATAAAACTAGTTCACAGCCTGTTTAGATGCTGGTTTTGGAGCATGTGTGTGCTCATTAAAATATAACCACTGAAAGCTGGGTATATTAGCTCAAACAAGATTTGAGCTAATACTGCTATACAATGCAGTTCGATTGGGAAACTGTTTAAGCCTTCAAAAACTATGATAAATATTCTTTTCGAAAACAGGACACTCACAGTATAGTCAAGGGTCTAGGTTTAACTGAAAAGAAATGGCAGCAAACAGCGTGCACGCAACCCACTGTAGCTAAAGCTAGCAATCTGTTTGCAACTACGAGTATCCCGTTTCAATGATTATAAGTCTGAGATGCGGCATCAGAGTGGTACATTTCTCAATGCCAACGTCGTCAGTTATCAATATGAATGATGGGAAACAGCATTTCAAATAGATCTGGGTTGAAAAACAGTGAAGCTACAAATAGATAGGACAGATACAAGTGTTTCACTGTGAGCCAGCCACACATACAACATACTGTACAGCAGCCAACGAGACAAAACACTGCACGGCTTAAGAATATTTGTCACTTGACGTGCACATCCACAGAGCATCACGGTTCATTCCATACTGTACATCATTAGCATGTGCACGCCAAGTGACGACTTAGCTGCTAAACCTGACAGTGTTAATACGTCTGTTAGGCCTTGATCAGTTATTTCGAATGAGCCAATAACACATTTTACTTGCAATAGCAGGTGTTTAACCTCTAGAGGGCAATTGCGATACATTCTTACAGCTTTTATCTACAGTTCAAAAAACTTAAATTACAATTTTGTCAAGGATTTGTCAAGGATTTATCATGAATCATTCACCAATATTTCCTCAAACCAAGGAAAAATATAGACATTTCAGGAGAAGTCGACCTCAACTTAATGAGTATGCAGACCAAAAGCTGTGGGCTGTGGGTCTGTTTCACAATGTCTTTCCTTCAAGAAAAAAGGGAAGGGAAAATACATTTTGATCATATTGGTTGATACTACTCTGAGTAGTTGGTGACTGGTATTGGCCCCAAAAATCATTATCGGTGTATCCATAATATTGATCTTCAGATTACTAACCTATTCCTAATAACAGTGGAATATCGGTGTGCTTTTAAAACCAGTCCCAGAGAGAGGAGGCATGTCCTCATAACTCTGGTATGCACAGACTGAGACTGAGATGACACTAGGAGAACTGGGAAAGGGTTACATGCGCAGAGTAATGTTTAAGTATTAATAGTGCTATATAGAGCATACTCTGTTAGGCTTCTACTAATGAGACCCCAGGGATCTTAGTTCATATTTCATAGTTGTGGTGTAAAATTTTAATTGTGGTCTAAATATCCTGCTGTGATAAACCGATCATTCACGGTATAGCGATTTGTGTGCAAATCCTTCACGATGATCTAAAAAGCCTTCCATACAGGAAAGTAGGCAATGCAGTAACAGGTATATTTTGTAAGAAGATTACTGTATTTATGTAATCTATTTCTCTCGCTAACCCTGAGCAACATGACAGACAGATTGCCTGTTTAATCACGAACGGAGAGGATTTATTACTTTTTGAATCGTGACATAAAACTTACTATCTGGTTTATTTAAGGTAACATGGAAAGCTGTGTTATTTGCAACAGTTTTGCTAGTATAGCAGAAACATATCAACACACACTTACAGAGTATGTGGTGCTTTTTCAGTGCAACATATCGTTTCAATACTGACTTTGGCCCATGAAATGTACTTTTTATTAAATAATGCCTATTTAATTAATAGTTTATTATAGGTGACCTTGCGGTGAACCCTGGCAAGAAGTCATTACCGACTGTGAATTATTACCAAGATGATATCAGAAAGTTCAGAAGATATGGAAAATGTATGTCTCCAGGTGATTCAGAGCATCAAAGATCATACCATGCAACATCTTACTTTATGACCTATGTCATATAGCGACTGTCATACATCTTAATGGTCTCTCTGTAATCATCACCGGGACTGTACAAGGCCTACTCATATGGGGGAAAAAATGCTTTTTTAATCGGTGAGTGCAAAGACTCACAAAGAAGGCCCAATCTGTTATATGTCAGTTATTTTTCCATTTATCGATTTTGACATCGTTTCATATAAACAGCATTGTTGAACTTCCTAGTATGTGCCTTATTGTCACTACTTAAGTAATTGAGGGGATTTAGGCTGTGTGTGTGTATTCGGGTGTGATTAAGTATGTGTGTGTGTTTATCACCAGGGACTATTTTGTTGAAAAGAGACAGATCCCCGAGCAGCTGTTATTCCCTGTGTGCTCCTACTAATGTGTGTCCAAATTGCATACATACTGTACACCCACAGCACTCTTAACCAGCATCAAATCTACCTTTGTGCGGGGTTTTAAAGCCCAACCTTATTAAAATGTTGTTTCCTACATCATTTCTCATTTAAGGTGTACAGCACGTTTTCACTGATAGTTCCAAAAAAAACAAGACAAATCTTTTGAATTGCATTGCCTATTGAATTGCATCATCAGAAGGGTCGTAAGTTTCTCAATACTAAAGCCACTAGTGAGGTTGGAATACACATCATAGATCAACATATTAATGATAGATGTTCAAGGTCTGGGTTGAAAAATATCCTTTAAACTCAAGATACAGACACGTTCTACTTTGGAAGAGAATGCTGCAATCCTCAACTTTATTGTAGCTATCTCGCACGACACCAACGGTAAGTAAGTGGCAAGTGATCGTACGGAGGCGCTAATACTCTCTAGTAGACCAACCACTGTTGTACTGATGACATGAACAGACTGATGGGAGTTTTCACACCTATAATCACCATTATATATTATAAAACTGCAGATGGAAAGGCTTTCATGAATAAGCAGCAGGCTTGTGTTATGTCACTCAGCAATAACAAGTAGCGACATTTATTCGCTACTTGTGGGAGCAGATGTTTTGTTAAATTAGCAGTAGCAAAACTCAAAGGACTAGAGAGCAACTTCTGGCATGCCAAAACCCACACCTGCTCAAAACTCATACAGAACACTATACACAGACTTACACTCGAGGGATGGCACACTCAAAGATTTATTTTTTTCTCTCCTCCTGTCCTCCCAGAAGAGCTGACCTTCCATATGTCCACCATACAAACTTTTCCTTTTAATTCCTTACGTTCCCTATCCCTAACCTGCTGCAACCTCGCCTCTTCATCGCCCTCCTCGCCAACACGTTTTCTCTCCTGCTCAGCCCTTTCCATTTACAGTATACCGTATCTCTCCCTCTTTCCTCCGGTCCCTCTAGGGTCAAAGACAGATGTGCAGTGCATTTCCCCTTCTCCCCCATTTCTTACAGTCACGCATAACACGTGCACAAGCACAGACACCCACATGTGCGCACACACACTTCTGATCTCAAGTCTCCAAGGAGGCTAGTTAAGTGGTGCCTATAAAATGAAAAATTTGTACAGCCCACCCACACACAGAATCATACATTTTCAAAGATGCATAGATGTCTTGCTTATTAATAGTGAACACAAAAGGGACAAATAAGTACACTGAATCCTTCTGCATAAAGACTCAGAGGTCCTTACAAGGATAGTAAAACTAGAAAATCTGTCCAAACGTGTGTATTCAATCTCTGTTTTAAAAAAAAGCGTGTTTGTTATACACACTTCTATGAAATAAACTCGAAAAACAATCAACATATACAAAAGACAATGTAGGAAGCATTTTTGTACACGATTTATTCATGGTTTTCTTTTTTGTTGACAAAAAACAGCTTCAGTCTCCAATAGACACACATGACTACAACCACATACCAAAAGGTGCTGTGTAAAATACCCGATATGTTTAATGATATTGTACCAGATGTTTGGTCAGCATAATGTCAAACATGAGTATAATGTCCATAGAAACAATGAATATACAGTAGGATGACAGGAAAATGACCTGAGGACAAGTGATGTGCCAGAATGACCGGCACATAGACACAGAAAAGATGTGTGGCCAACTGACTGTAACTGTAAAAGCTTCATCACTTCAGTTGAATTTTAAAGCAATATAATTACATCCAACAGCTCGGGCTGAAATACAGATTGATTGTTTTACATCTCAGCGAGTTCAGGTTTGAAACGGGCAAAAACTTTCAATCGTTCATCATCCAAGACCTTTGCCAGTTTCAAATTGAGCTGTTGCAGGTATTTTGTCTGCAAGGAAATGAAAGAGAAAAGGAGTGAGAGACTGGGTTTAAAAGATGCCAAAAGCCAGGGGCGTCAATCAAACCCACATTAAGACCTGGCATCTGTCTCACCGTACGCGTTCGACTGCTTGGCACTAGCACAGCTTTGCAGTAGCACTCTCTCTTGTTTTAGGATCACACAGACATCCAATCAAGGGTTTTCCCTACATATTGCAATCTCGTGCTTTTGCCCGACAAAACAAAAACTACTGCATGAAATGCAAAAACATACATATCTGTTACATACAGTTTGGGTGCTAGAACCAGAGAGCACAGAAAGCACAACCAGAGGGAACAAATATTCCCTTTGTCTATACATTTTTTGTATACACTTGGCAACACAAAAATCCTTTTCATGATAACCTTTTGACAAATCCAATTTCATTTCATCACAATAATAAATAGTTACGTCTCAATTAAAGACATAATCAACAAATTCTCATTAAAATGATCACACTGGTGCCCTTAATAACCAATCCATTATTCCACAATTGATTGCTGTATTTAGAATTTAATCCATAGCACTGCAATATATGACAAACAAATAAATAGCAAATCAGAGTATTGCTCGTGTAATAAATCAACCATGTGATTGATATTTAATAACTAGGTAATTGGAGCAGAGAAACATTAAGGGTAAGAAAAATCCTGAATAAATCCAGCCTCCCCCCACCCTTACATGATCAGACAGACGGATATATGAGGATATTTTCGCACTTCATGTCAGCCCCAAACAGCAGATATAGCAGAGGCTAGTAAGGAAAAAAGCACTGACTGACTGATTTATTGAACCAATGCTGTCTGCAATGAACAACAGGACATTTACTGACCGTCTAATCAGCTAAAGAACTATTCCCCACCGCTGTCACTGCCATCAGTAACCCTGCCCCCAACTAAATTACTGCTTGATTAACTAACTAGGTTCTTAAATGATTGACTGGATAATTGGTCCATTAACAAAAGAAAAGACTCACATTCTTGACTGCCAAGCTAACTGATACAACAATCAACAACTTAACTGATTAAACCCATAGCCATAAAATTTGACTTAAAAAGTAACTGCACCCAACATTTTTAAATTAAATCGAACTGACACAAAGTTCTCATCTTTATAAAAATCGTCATTTTAAGGGTTCAAAATGGCTCTACACACCATCTTTTAAAATCATCCATGGCCTTTGCTGACGTAGATTTGTGTATAGTACGTCATGAAATTTAAAATGTTAACGTTAGTGTTACTCCCCCTCTCAGCCCCGAGGGGTGAAGTTACACTATACTAACTATACTTTCTAAGCCACAGTTAGTAAACCTAAGCAAACCAAGCTAGTAAACAAAGCTAACTTATAAATAACGTACGTTTTATTTTTTTGGCTACCTTGGTTAGTTGTTCATACGAGTGGATGAATAGCTTACATTTACTAAAATATTGTAACTTTCTGAATAAACCTGAGTGAGTAGATGTAAAGCCGTATTCATTCACTTAAATTCAGCAGTGCAAACTGGCTGAAATGCTTTTGTAGAGTGAACACTGTTGCTCTGTTAATCTGATGACAGAGAGAAGTGGAGTAGTATAAATCCGTGAAGCCGTGTTAACAGTTGCAGTGGCTACAAGCTGGTGAACACTGATAAATATTGCAAAATGTAAGCAGACATACAGACACCTATTGCTGATTGGAGGGACCACAGAATCAGTTATTTACAGATGCAACCAGGTTGGCACATATACTGTGCATTATCTGAATTTAATATGTCAACTGGTGTTCGGTTTAATGTGCTACGCTTTTGTTGAGGAGGTTTAAGCGGTTACTTTGCTTAAAAAAATAAACTGAATTGTGTGCTTTAAATCTTAAATCAGACTAAAATCAGCCACAGATTGTTACACAACTGTAAAAATAAGGAGGTCTCCCGTATATTCCTTCAGCCCTATGTTCCTCCAGCCTCAGCTTGGACGCCTGTTGAAAGTTGAAAGATCTACCCTTTTGGGCGAATTAGCATAATAATAGTGCAATTTTGCGATAATTTGCATAACAGTAGCGAGACCCTTTTGGCAAATACATGCGGAATTTTGAACAGTTCCTTCTTGGCCCATGTTAAAATCTGTCTAAAACTTTCAGAGATATCACGCAATATCAGAGACAGAACCTCATTGGTGGAAGTACTCATCTGAGGACAGTAGGGCTGGTAGGGCTGAGGAAACAGACACACTCCCAAAAATATGGTGACGTGTGCATATGGCCCTGTTGAAAATTGAGGGAAAATGTTAGAGCAAAACTTGTTAATTACAGTATTTCAGAATGTAAAAGGACCAGTGTTTTCCCTTTATTCATTCAGCAGCATCTCATAACTTTTTTGTTTTTAGCAAAGCTCCTCTGTATGTCCTTCACTCTCCCCTCCTTCCTAACTAAAAGCTTTCAGCTGAACAACGTTCTGTTAAATAATTTGTGTTCCTAGGTTATCGTGCAAGCTAGGGACACATTTGGTTTTCAGACAGGCCTGCTGATTAAACACACACACTTCTACAATCAGAAATGCACTGAAACACCACAAGACAGACGTAAAAACAAGCTATTAGAGAACAATCAACCAAACGACTGCACTTTCCAGAAAAATATTAACGTGACAAAAGGCACATGCCGAAAGATGACACGTTCTGTTTGTCATTAAAAGTCTGTGTGGCAGAGGCATCAGTCAGACATATGGTTTGAGCTATGGCGTGAAATTGCACACCCTCCCACACACATACACACTCTTTTCACATGTGATGCAGGCCCGCACATGTCTGGAGGCTCAATAGTGGTCCCTCTCGATGTGGTGGAGTATCAACAACCTATGTGGCGTCAAGACAACCAACCTGCGCATTTCCTCTTCTCCCTTCAAGTGTTCAGGTGTGCGTCTGCTGAGCAGAAAAGCAGCACGCGCAAGTCCAGCCCCACCAATCAGAACAGTCGCAGCAACGCGTCAGGCCCCCATTCCAGGGCGGTTTGAGCCACAGCAAACACGGCAGCCCCGAGGGTGGCGGACAACCCCCACACTGCCATCTTCATCATCCTGTTCCCCTTCCCCAACAAACTGCTTTCGTCACCGATGGCTGGCTGCAGGCCCGGCCGCCCGGAGGCTGGGAGCAGGAAATAAGAAGGGGTCAAGTACAGCCATAACGCTAGGAGACCGAAATAATAAGACAGTGTAGCAGTTTTGCTACACTGCACTAGCTGTTTATAGTATCTGAACAACTACAGTCACTACGTTTACCATGTCTGGAGTCAGAGGTGCTGCCTTGGGCTTTCTTCAGACGCTGGAGAACAGAGTCGGGCCTCTGGTGGAGGGTGGAGAGCTGGAACGACTGGAAACTACTGATGGACAGACTGGGGGAGACAGAAGAGAATTGGGTATGTATTAGGTGGATGGATGGATGAATGAATACAGAGAAGAAGAAAAAAGAGTGGAAGACAATGGAGCCTGGTTACAGTTAATATGCACTTGGCTTCCAAAAGTACCTTGAACAACACAGTACTTGTAGAAAGTACTGTGTTGAGTATACAGTAGGACTGAAATCATGATATTTTAAAGATCCCTTGTATAATAAAACCCTAAAATGTATTATTGTACATTGTAAATATTGTACATTGTAAATAGTACCAGCCTACAAATCAGACTTTTAGGGAAGTAAAGAAGTCGTCTCCCTTTTCAGTTGGAGACTGTGCTCTGGTGATTACGTTCCACACAGAAGCTTTAGTTCAAGAGGAGTTAACCACAAACAAAGCGTGTTTTATGAGTGGAGGCGGTGTTTTAGTGCCCCTGCTTACCTTTTGCGAGACTGTAGCGCAGCCTGCCTACCCAGTACAGAGGGAGGGTATTGATGGAACAGGGCCTGAGATCGGCCAATCAGGTGTTCGTATGGGAGGTCCTGAGGGATGCGGGAGAGAAGATGGTGGACCATGGCCATCTCACACTCTGTCGCCTTCACCTCCTTCTCTCTGTGCAAAACAATCTGCAGCGGAGGGGAGGGGTGAGGAGAAGGGAAAGAAAAAAAGAAAAAAAAAAGGGAAGAGAAGTGGAGAGTAGATTAGCAGTTGTCAAACTCCTAAAACAAAGTAAAAATAGTGGTTAATAGTGAAAATGTAGTCGCACAGAAAGTTAATGAAAGTACAGTGGGGTCTGAGACCACTAGTCAAGATTAGGGATGAAACAGTTACCGGTTTCACGATAAACCACGGTCAAATTCCTGATGGTTAGTATTACCGTTTCAAATTTAAATTATCATTAAAACCATGTTTGATTACCGCACTTTGAAAAACCACTTTCCAGCATCGTTGCCCCACCATTGGATTGATCTGACTGTTGTCAAACGCTGTATTCATACAACTTTGTAGCTATGTTAGTGATTCTACAGAACTGTCCTAAAACATGCAGAATATTAAATGCTCCACGTAGGTTGTGTAATATATTTACATAAAGTATTGGCTATGTTATTTTTATCTAAACAAAATATGCAGTGCTGCTAATTTTTATTTGTGATTTTCAATATAAAACTTGAAATGATTTATGAACATTTTCCAGCACATTTTAAGAACACCGCGATAATTTTGGTCACTATAATCTTGAAGTTTTCAAACCATTTCATCTCTAGTCAAGTTTAGTTTGCATTTGTTTCAATTGTAACACTATTTTTTTCATTACAAAAGATAATATCAGCTTAACAATTTGAAAAGTTGAATCTTTCAGTATCTTAGTATTTGTTCCCACTTTTGCTGTAATGAGAGCATGGCACACCACAAGCTGTGTGCAAAACATGAAGACCCATGCTATCCCGCATGATTTGACAATATTAAAAAGAGCTTCTTGTGATGTCACAGAATGCTTGGCTTTCTCAGTCTAGGTGCCCCCATAAATATTCAATAGGGCTGAGGTCAGGTGACGGGAGGAAAGTCCATGAGTCATGACTCCTTGGTCTTCAAGTAGTTCTTCTGTGTTCTGTTTTTAAATGTTTCTTAATCCTCAAACTGTCTGATTATTTCCAGGTTTACGTGAAAACAGAGATTTTCAATGTTGTCTCAGACTTTTGGACCCCACTTTATTAATTTCTTAAATAATCGTTGAAAGCATCTCCTGATCTCTTGGGGGGGGGCACCACACTTCAAGCACCACTAGAGTAGAAAGTGCATGACTAATTAACATTTGTACTGGATACAGATATGTGGTACTGTGTAGAGTGCTGAGCAGAACAGTTGCGAGTTAGCATGTTAGGACCCCCTGCTGTGCGCTCTAGTCAGCCTCACAGGAAATATGAACTACATTCTACCGCTTTGTTCCAGACACTTCAAACACAAACCTCAGTATGCCTGAGCGCAAACACAGGAATAAAACAGTCACAACAACAGACAAAACATAGCACAACGCACAAATGTGCACCAGCTGTGTGTAGGTGCATGGCTGATATGTGTGCGTGTGTGTCTAAATAGTGAGTGTATGCCAGAAAGCAGAGGTCATTCCAGGATAGACAGTCAGAAAGAAAATACCAGAAATACAGACTTCCTCCCTGTCCTCTTTTATCCACATCTCTCTTTAAGTGGCAGGGTGTATTGCGTCCCTGTTGACACGAAGACACATTTGAGCGTGCATGGGCGTGTACTTCAACCAGTCACATTCAAAACATGTGGGGCCTAGTTTCCAGGTCAAGACGCAAGCAAAGGCGCAAGGCGCAAGCTCACGGCATAAGTCAACGGTGCAAGTCGATCTAAGGTGTGGCCAAAACTTTTTTGCAAATTTCGGGACAAAGGCGGCGCAGTTGTAAAAGGCTTGGATTAGAATGAAGAAATTATCTGTAGTAGTGGTGGGGGCTGTCTTCAATCGTTTAACGTGTTTGACTGACACACCCTCTACTGTGCCCCCACGCCTACTGTATATCAGCGCAAGCGAAGTTATTGCGAGCCGGGAAATATGCAAACGTGCCCAGGAAAGAGAAGTTAAAAAAAAAAATGTTTTTAAATAAATTGCGCCCAACAAAATTGGCCCTACGTGCATTAGGGCTACCGCCAGCCTTGTACCATCTGGAAACTAGAGCCCATGGTGGTTTGGTGCTAGACTTTTGCTGTAAGTCGGTCTCCTATTAACCAAGATATTTCATGTTGATTGGAGGCAAAACGCATGAAATTGTAAAATGATACTAGCTTGTACACACTACCGTTTCATAAAGGATCAGTGTGTAAAATTGTGCAATGTTTACATTGCACAATTAAAGCCAGACATTTTTAAGATAAATAAACCCTAGAAGGTATCCACTAGTGACGCCAAAATATGGACACGACAGCTAACTTACTGTTCCTATGGCTTTAAGGTGTCTTCAAACTTTGCATTGTTTGTCTTCCCTTATTCTGCCCTTGTGTTCTTCTGTTAATTAAAGGCCATCTACAATAATTAACTAGTCCATTGACTTCACAATGCTTTTCTTGAATGGCTGCGTTAGTGCCTTGTCAGCATGCCTTTATGGTGAATGGTGCGATTCCTCTGTCATTACAGAGGAAGAAGTCTTTCCATCAACCTCCTTATAACACTTAGGGTTATTCTTCTCACCGTAGCAGCGAGGTAGATGGGCATGAGGGGATGAGAGGCCAGGAAGAAGTCGTACAGTCTCAGCGTGTGTTTAAAATCTGATAGGACGTGGCCGAACCAAGTGATCAGCCAGGGCAGAGCAAAGATAGTTCCCACCTCCGCTCTAACGGGAAACAGAACCATGGTTACAGATAGCTGATGAACTACTGTGGACTTGAAGGGCATTGCCCGACTAATAGCAGGGCTGGAAACACAGTGCTAGTGTAAAGTTATCCCAATACACACAAAAACGGTTTACACGTAAAAATAAACACAATGGTGCCATCTAGTGGTACCTTTGCTTTTAGATGTACAGTAATGATTGAGCCATAAAGTTACAGATATTGTGTGTGTGCGTTTGTCTGTGTACCTTATCATGAATTTGTGTAGTTCCGTGTCTACTTGCTCCAGTATAGGCATCAGGTAGTTTAGAATGTGTTTGGTGCTATCCATAGTAGGGTCCATGAAATCTCTAGGGAGGGGGTTAGAGACAGAGAGAGAGAAAGAGAGAGTGAGAACAGAACATGCTAATGAAGCTTATCTATAAATATATAAATCAATAAATAAAATACATTTCCCATTACATTTTCAAAAGCTGTATAGCGGTTTAAAACAGTCTCAAAGGACTCCAATTGGACAAAGAAAACCTTCCCAAAAACCTTGGGCGAGTTCAGTTGCTACCCTGACCGAACTTTATTTACTAAATGACACGTTTCCTCGAAAACGTTTGCTACGTTCTTGAACTACTGTCAAAGTTTGCTGGGTTTCACGGGCGTGGCGAGTGTTGCTCAATTATGTATTTGAAGTTCGTCCATGTACTTGTCCAGTAGTCTGATTGCTGCACATACAAAAGCATGGAACCTGTTAGGGTGTTTTATAGGGTGGAGATTTGTCCTAAGAAATTGGGACAGGTTTTGTGCATTACTGCACCTAAAGGAGGTGGATGTATCTACCATCATCTTGTGCAACTGTATGGCTGAAACAACAATCTACAGTATAGCAGCAAAGCACACTATCGCTTTGTTGTTATTAACCATGTGAACGTAGTCAAACCCACAATCCAACGCCTCCCCGTTTTGTAACCTGACATTCAGTCCACTGCTATTCCTTCAACGTAAATGAAACGTTACACCATCCTGAATGCAGGTCTTGGTTCAAAAGGGTCCCGAAGGCCGCCTACCGGAGGTGGTGATTGGACAGTGTGTGAAGCATAGCACTGGCTTTTCTCTCCCCGACGACCAATAGCACAGTGACGGCCACGTCGTGGTAACCTTGGTAATAGTGGAGCTGGGGGTTGCGTTTCAGAACAGCAAGCATGATGTCAATCAATTGCTCCTGAAGCACGGCTCTCTGTGTGACTGGCATACCTGTGGAAGAGAGAGTGATGTTAGCTGACTGATTTGTTTAGAGTAAGTTGTTGGGACTAAGTGATTGGTTTCAATTTCTTGAAACTGTGTGTGGAGGAGGTTGGAGCGGGTTACAGTTATTGGACTAGAATATGATTAGACAAAGGCATGTTTTAAGAAGAAATGCCTGGGTTCGGAAATGAATGGTTACCAGGCAACCTAATCTGACATTAATTTCCTGAACCATCTGGTTGCTAAAATTAGAGCAAACTTAGATCATCTTTTTTTTTACTGAAGTAGACTATGTTGGCGTTTCTGGGCAACGAAACTAAAACACACAGTTTCGCAGGATAAATATATTTTATCATATCTGTCTTTCAGATATGTACATATTAAATACAGAGGTATTGCTTTATAAAAGAAACTCCAAGCACATTTACACATTTACCTTTTGGAAATCTTTTCATTGATCTTCTAACATCCAGTAGAACCTGGTTGTAGTCTTTGTGGTTCTCTCTGACATCCTGACCTAGAAAAAAAGCTTAATTATTAAAATTATATAAATTAGCAAGAATAGTGAAAAGAAGACCTACTACTACTACTACTACTACTACATAGTCAACCAAGTCTCTGTTTAATTTGTGTTTAAGACTACCAACCAGGTTTCTGGGGTAGATCGAACACATTGATGTTGAGCAGTTTAGGCCAAACCTTCCTCCTCAGTTCATAAGTGAGAAGGCCTCCCTCACTGACTGCCAATCTCCTCAAGGTCTCAATGTCCACTGGATCACTGTTCAAATACAGAGTTATCACCCATGTTATTATCTAGTTCAAAGTACACCCACCACACCTAAGGTCTATAGTAGGTAAACACTATAAAAATACAATAAATAAAAAATTCCATAGCAAACCAAAGTTTGCAAACCCACCTATTTAATGCCTGGTGGATCTCAGAGATCTTTTGAGTCTTCAATGAGTCTGTTTCTAAATAAAAGATAATCAAAGACAGAAGATGGAGATGGAAGAGAGATGGACGATAAGGCAGAGAAAAAATAAATAGGAGGTAATGCGAAGATGCGATTATCAGCCATACGGATCCAGAAAAGCAAATGTGCAACATTTAGACACGTCAAAGTAATTTGGCCATTCAAACTCTTGGACAAACGTGTTAAACTGAATAAACAAAAGTTTCAAGAAGCAACTTGTCTTTTACATGAAATAAAAACAACGTGATTAATTGTCTTTGATAACGTGAGAAAACGGTAACGGTAACGATACATGACATGTATTGACGTCGGCCTATCTACTGTAATTACGTCTATATAATCCACGTTCCTGCCACGTAAAGGAGCCTGCTCTACAACTTAGCAACAAGTCTGTATCCCAGAAATGTAACGTTAGCTACATAAATAGAGGAGGTTGGAGCGGGTTACAGTTATTGGACTAGAATACAGGTACGGATCATTTAACTAAGAACACGTAAATACGAGCTCGCATGCCGTTTTGTACTATAGTTTTGTCAGTAACAATATCACTGGACACTAAGGTTACCTCTTGTGACAGGTCCCTTCTCATTCACCCGACCTGCTGCGTTGTTTTTACGTTTCTTCGTATTTTTCATTACCGTTAAATGACACTACAAACGACTAAGACTGCACGGTGCCATAGGCTATTAAAGGAATAAAACAACGTTTGAAAACATGTTAAAAACATAAATCACTAACAAAACCGGTAGAGTCCAGGCTTCCTCAAAAAAAAAAAAACGTCTTCTTCTTTGGCGTTTTATGGTAGCTGGCATCCTCATGGTTGCATTACCGCCATCCTCAGGAGATGACTGACGTTTACACTTAGGGCCCTAGTTTCCCGGCAGAGTTGCCAAGTCCGCTTATTATGCGACTTTACGATTCTTCTTTTTTTCAGTCTCTTGAAAAATAAAAATCACGGGTTGCGGTTTTTTTGGGCATGTTTTAAAAAATATGGTTGCTTCTTAGGAAAATCTGACAAGCGACTTCTTTTTTGCATTAATTTACACTTTCTGCCCACAGCTTCACACTAATATCATTGTTCTCCCAAAAACACCCACGTGGAACTATCCCGCCCCATCCTCCCCTCATTGGAGACAAATCACGTTGTAATTCCAAGTGACACCGACTCAGTAATGATGACATTAAATTACATAAGGTAGCCTAAACATCATTACATTTTTTTAAATATACATTTTTATAATGTAGGCCTATTCATCTTTTATTATAGGTTAGAACAAAAACAAGCATAACATAGCCTACTCATATACTAATAGTAGTTGGGCTACATGGTTCTAAATGTATTTTATAATAAATATGTGGCTATGTTATGCACTCCACACGAACTATGTGTGGAGCACCTGTCGTTAGAAGTCGCGGTCTGAGCATGACAGAGAAGTGCACTGAAGCTAATTCAGTCTTGAAGTCAGGCTTTTGAATTTGTGTGATTTCTCATGCTTGGAAAGCTCCAGCATTAGGGTGTGATGTCCCTAGTGGTTTCCAAGATAAAATCGAATGTCTTCTCCAACGATACACTCCGTAAAAACATATTGGTACAAAGAAAACTTGGATCACATCATAAGAAACCAATGTTCATGTGTAAAAAAAATAAAATAATTTCTAGTAGACCTATTGGCATTATAAAGACTGGAGTTAGTGCTGGGAACTTAAAGCCTTTATCAAGATTATCTTCAGCTCGACGTCCTTCATTTAACAACACATTTGTAAGGGCTAGCAAACAATGACAATACAAATATATTGCACATTATGTTATATGACTATTTGGCATAGTTTATTTATTAATTCATTATTTGAAGTGTAACCAAGTGTACGAAAATGTACAATGTATTGAAATGTAGGTGGGGCCCCTGCTGCAGATCAGCACAGAATGATAATGTTACATTGGTTTGGTAATTTAGGGTCAATGGCTATAGGTTTTTACAAACCTGAAGGATCTATTGAAATCAGAAGACAGTAAACAGCAGAGTAAAGGCAATTTATAGATACCCATACTTCGTAATCATATTCAATTTAGTCCATTTTTTATTTTCCCTACTCTTCAGTGTAAACGGCACTAACTGTAATGTCTTATTATGTCCACTAGGAGGCATTCTGTCCTAGTGAGTAATGTGGTTATGCTGTACAGGCACGCACGGGGAAGAGAGATGTAGATCTACTTTGTGACAGAAGGTAAGCTCGTCGGTGTGTGAGAAATTAAAATAAAATCAAAGACATCCGTAGGCCCTACATGTTGCTTTTTAGGCTATTATAGGACTCAGTGGACACAGGCCATAAATCTTGTAGGTCAGAACGAATACTGTCCAACAGTTTACAGGCCAGCATGTACACAATGGCAACAGTCAACCTCAAGATACAGTAGTCCTACGGCCACACAAAACTGTCACTAAACTGAAATAAGAGGAATGGGACTTGAAGCCCTTAAATAGAGAATAGCTATTGTTGGAGAAGACATTAAGTCACAGCTTGCGTTTACCTATATTCATGAAAACTGCTAAAATAGCCTAAATCTTTAGAATTTTCCCCTCTGGGAAACGAGCGTTAGGCCTATAATTAAAACAACTAATCAACTTATGGTTAAACAATCTCTGAATGAAGTTGTAGAATATAGAATACACGTTTGTAAGGTATCAACAGGCAATTCCGTTCCATAGACATAATCCAAATTTGTCTCAAACGCGAAAAGCATTGAACTTATAGGCTGCAACAGAGGGTAAATCTCCCACTTACCATTAGACGTCTTCATAACAGCACAATGCGCCTGTTGTGGTCATTAAGAGAAGGCATTAATGATTTTGTCGCTGTCCAGGGCCCTTGTTCTCTGAGGGTTTATCGCCAGTAGTTTCAGGTCGCTGGTTCGAAAGTCCCCACTGTTATTCCTCAGGTAGTTTTTCAAACGAGGCAGGCAAGACAAACTGCGCTCACAACTCACTGAAGTGACGGGAAGTGTCAGAGATATAGATATCAGTTTGTACAAGTCTATAAATGCATCTCATAAGCGACAGGAACTCCTGAGTGCTGGTATGTCCCTGTTCTTTTGTCGAGAAGGGATGTTTGTTTGGAACTAAGGGCTGGCACACCTCTCAGTACACAATTTGTTTCTGCTGAAAAGCGCCGCTGCATCTCCATTAACAACCTGTCTAAGACAGGTTAGAAAGATTGCCCTTTCAGATCAACTATGATGTCTACGCCCGGTCTTTCTATTGGGGCCTCCACAACAAAACCATCCAGATGTTGTGTCTTTTCTCATGTGTGAAGGAAGTGTGAAACTTATAAACCATTTGCAGCGTCTAAAAAAACTCATTATGCACATTATCAACATTATGCACACAGTCCACTAAAACCAAATTAAGCCTATGTATGACAGTGTAGGGGAGAGCGGAGTTGGTTGGATCAAGGGGTTGGCTGGCACACACTTAATTTCCAGTACACTAGAGGGCGCTGCTACAAAAATCTAACACTAAAAACACTGCCCTCTTGACCTGAACACACCCATTTATCCAACTGTTACTAACTGTTGAGGTGAGGACAACTTTTCTATTTGAAGTGTCAAAACCAAAATAAAGCTCCCCCACTAAATACATTCTAGAACTATGATAGAAAGAGATATAGAAAATGTTAGGATTTCAGTTGATAGACATAGGAATCAGCTATATTTTGATATGAAATTTAAAAATCTTTGATGAGTGATGCTAAGCGGTTAACATAATTTCAATAAAGAGGTGTGTCCTAATGTTGGTTGACACTGATATGGGGGCTGGTTGACACATGGGCCAATAAGACAATAAGAATATATTGGCCAACCAGCCCCGGTATAGCCATTTGGTTATG
>JAODLI010022075.1:0-21770 GCA_027575585.1 Percopsis omiscomaycus | reverse complement strand
AGATTTCTAAATTATTCCATTCCTTTTTTACTCACAATTTGTACAGTGTCCCAACTTTTTTGGAATCGGGTTTGTAGACCGTATAAATAAATACCAAACCCTCCGTGACGTCTCCATAGATTTTCTGAAGAACTTGTTTGAAGCTGGCTCTGGCGGTCGCCACTGTCTGACTCCCGGCTATAATGGGTGGAAAAATTGATGGCTTAATATAATTTCAATTGATGGGTCCATGGGGATTGACTCGTTTTTGGAGCAATGTCTCAATTAGACGAACTGCCATTAGAGGAACTGCAGATTTTGGCACTTCTGCGTTGGATTCATTTTTCAGCACCCGAGGTTGGAGCTTGGTGTGAAAACTCCTTAAGATCGTTGGTTTCGAACGACCTTTTAGGACAGCATTTACAGTAACGTGACGTCAGCACGGTGTAATCCACGCTTCTAACATATATCAAACAAATTTAGTTGGTTACAGTCACTGGGTAATAAGTGAACAGTCTATTTCTCGGTAACTTTTGAAAAATCTAAAAGCCCCAAAAACTTACATATGTATACATATTCTACGCATTTGGAATCATAGGCTACTAGCTGAGAAAACAAACTTTTATGTAAAATATTGAGCAATATTTCTGAATGTGACAAATGCTAAACATTACAGCCAGCATATTGTATATATTTTTCTCATATGAAACTAGATGAATTTAATCTATCCTACTACACAGAGTTTAACTACATAGAACAAACAATAAGCTACGGCTAACTTAATGTGTTGGTACTTGTCTTAAATTAAACCTCAATATAATAGAAATTATATCGCTTATGCTATCAAATAGTGAGCAAGTGGCCGGACCGGGGACAGGTTGCGGCAGTGAGGACCATCAGGTGGCCGGACCAGGAACAGGCTCCGATGGCGAGGACTCTCCGACGCCCAGCTATGCAGGCTGGACTCTTCAGGTGATCGAGGACAGGTTGTAGCGGCATAGGCTTGACCCCATGGACAGCTGGTGAGACTGACAGAGACCCTCAGGCTGCTGGTAGCTGCAAGGCTAGGCCCCAGTGCAGGCGACGATCCCCCCCGAGTGCCCATACCAGGGTGAGGCGAAGACAGCAGCTTCCCCCGGAGGCAAGCTGGCAGCGCCTCCTGCATGCGGACCAGCAGATGCTAACCGGTGGGGCCAGGTTGGCACTGGATGGTGGATCTCCCAGGACGCAGACCGACGCTTCCATCCTTGCATGGGAAGCGATGCCGTCCTGGTGTGGGCCAGTGACACTCCCCCAGCGCTGTCGGGTGAACCCTTCCTGGTGCTGGACAGTGGAATAGGTGGAGTGTGGGCCTGAAGCGACGTCACAGTGTGGGTCGGCTGGATAGCTCCCCCGGGGCTGACCGGCACAGCCTTCATGGCTTGGGGAAACGAGACTGGCAGGAGGACAGATGGGCTCTTCCTGGCACGGGGCTGCAGGATCACCTGGGTGCCGTCCAACAAAGCCAGCCTGACTCCGGCTGGCGAGGCGCAGCTGATGCCGGCAGGCATCGATGCTCCTCCCACGCTGCCCGGCTGGACCGGCGAAGAGCTGGCCGTGCCAGGCCATGATGCTGCTAAGCCTGGATACTCCCTCAGCAATGCAGGGACACTCCGGCCCGCCCTGCCGAAGCACATGTGCCCAGTGGCGGGTACGACTGGACAGATGGAACCCTAGCACTGTTCTCCAGTCAGCCTCCGCGACCTGGAGATAATCCAGCCACCATTCGAAGTTCCCGAAGAATTCCTCCACTGTCTCCGCGCGTCATCGCATTGTGCCCCCGCCGGCCTAACCATATTTGTGGCAGTCAGGGAAAGCAATCCTCCGGCTGCTACTTTCTTACGCTGGTCGGTCATTCTGTAACGCATGTGTGTGGTGATGAAGGTAGGCGCGAGCCCGAGGGAGAGCATAGACAGGCGAGGAAGCAAAATAAAGCAATAAAAACTCTTAAGCGTGTTTTAATAAGTGAACAGGCGGTACATGAACTCAGACTCGAAACAACATAAACAAAAACCGACACGCCACCGGTCCAACTTAAATAGTCTTTAATTATAGTCACAGGTGTGGGCTCTGCTGTGCTCCAGTGGAGGAGATTGTGCGCTGAGACGCGCACACACCCCGGCCGCTACATAATCCACTTCCAACAAATATCTGAAGTTACAGAATTTCATCTGTCCAATTGAAAAAAAATAAGATTCATGAACTATTTGCAACTTGGATTTTTGAACTATTTGCAACTTGGTTCTTTTCCCCATAGTTTGTCCTGCCACATTGTCGGGGGAGCTCCCACGGACAGACACGCATCATACGTAAGACCTACAAGCAGGAGTTCTACACCCACATGATGGAGGAGAGCTATCAGCTGTGGGCTCAGCTGGAGAAAGAGGCCAACGTCAAGCTGTACAGGTAAGCAGTTTTAGCAGAGAGAAGCCATTGAGTGGAACACAACAAAAGCTTTGGTAGAAGTGAGATTTGACAAATTTAAGGTGCTATGTTCGCACAAGAGCAGCAACTCAATCTATGGAAGCCATGAAAGCATGACTTTCTCATTACCTCCAGTGTCAGCGAGTCACCGGTAGACAGCTCCAGTGCCTTTTCCTTTTTTTCATCTTACTAAACCTCTGCTTTTCATTTTGCACAATGGGGAGGTACGTTTATAAATATGACAGTGGCATCAAACTTGCGAGCAACGAGCATCACTTTAAACATAATACCTTTTTGAAAATCCATTTGTCATTTGTGTTTGGCAGACGAAATGATGTAATTCATTACGCACATCAGGGGCTAATAGCTCATGATAGCTAGCCCAACCCACATTGTATTCCCGAGTATAAGTCTCCCATTTCCTGGTGCACTCAGCCACAGTTCATGACAGATGGGTCCACATTTGAAGGCCACCTGTGCCCTTGGGCAGGCGAAAATGACTGCACAATAAGCAGAGCTGATAGGGGGTCTTGCATGGCTATAAAACCACTTAAATCACTGAAAGCCAAACATTTTATTTTATTTTGGCCATGTAAATGCTACCATATAACATCACCCTTTTTTTGGACAGGGTTTGGACTAGGTCATGTGTCATATTTACAATATTATACACACATAGCTTGCCTTTATTCTCTTTGTCATACACACACACACACCAGAGGAGGTGTATACTCATACAACTCGTAAGAGTAATAGTTTGAGCATTTCGCCCAGCATTGTCTATCCCCTCATGGCTGCAGACAGATGTTGGTAAAAAAAACACTGCTGGAAAAGGCCAAGCCAGCAATCAATCAGGCGGATTACTGAATTAGACCCAGTGGTTCACAAACTCTCACTTTGGGACTTTGTAACTTGATAGCATGGGCCCTACTGTACTAACACAACGTGCAATTGGAACACAGGAGTGATGGTTGCTGAAAATGGGCCTCTGTACGCCTATATAGATATTCCATTAAAAATCAGCCGTTTCAAGCTACAATAGTCATTTACAAAATTAACAATGTCTACACTTTTGATCCATTTGATGATATTTTAATGGACACATTTTTTTTTTAAAACAAGGAATTATAAAAAAAAACATACAATATACAAAAAATATACAAATATAACTACACAAGTAGTTATATTTACATGGTTTGTTTAGCCCATGGGTTTAGCAAGGCAGATAGGCGTACACAAAGTTCCCCCTTGAGCAACAGAACAGGCACATACACAAGCGACAGCTACAAGGCGAACTACAAATTCGCTGCTGGTGTGAATGCACAGTTAGGCTACCAATGTAAGCCTTATTGTGTTGGCTAGATCAGCAATACTTCTTGGTAAGAGAAACATGTTGTAGAGTTTGCTCTTTTCATAGGCTGTGTTGACAATAAGACAATTATTATGTAAATTACGCCTGCCTTATCCTTTAAAATTGTGTATGTGGCAGAAAAATGTAGCAGTCAACCCTGGCACACTACTGTCACACTAGCGCATAACTTACTTTAGCTATAAATAAGATTTATTGATTGATTAATTGAAATTAAATCACTTCACCTAAAGTAATAGCACATTTGTGTCAGTTCTCACATCAGGACAATGGCCTGGATTGGATTTGACAACTAATGTCAACTGCAATCTACTTTTCTCAGGAAAACTGGACTTTTGGTGATGGGTCCAGAGAACTGTCCGAACTACCAGACGATTAAAAGCACTCTTCAGAGGAAACAGGTTGACACGGTGATCCTTTCACGTGATGAGTTCAGTCAGCACATTCCCAATGTCAACCTGACGGAAGGAGATGAAGCCTTTGTGGACACTACAGCTGGGGTGCTGTATGCAGAACGCGCTCTCAAAGCTGTTCAGGTAGAAAAGCAAATACAGGCAGTAGTGACTGATACTACATTATTAAAGCCCCACAAGGGGTTGAGAGATGCGTTTGGGTGGGTGGCGAGAATATTTACTTGTATAGATTTATTATCTTTAGTGACAAGGTCACAAGCTATGAACCACTTTTTTGGTTGGAACCATTTGTCATAAAGTTTTAGACCAAATGTATTTATTGAATTGAATTGATCATTAATTTCAGTAATTTCCCAATGATGGTCTACATCATTTGCATTATTTCTTACACAGGAAGTTAGCATTTTCTTGTTAAATTCATGTTGAACTGGTACATGGCTCATGGCAATACAAAATATACCATTCTATAGCAACCCTCGATACAATACGCAACCTAACAATTTCACAATTCATTGTTATTATTTTCTACAAATATTTTATTCTAAGGCTCAAAATTGTTTTAAATCCAAGAGGTTTATTTACAATTGTTATGCCCTAATAATTCCCACAGGAATATATTTCAGCAATGAATTCTCATTATGTCAGCATTGAACAAAGTACCCGGTCAAGCCCAAAGCAATGTTTTGTTGTTACATTGCAGAGCAATTTTGTTGGCAGATTTTTCACCTTTTTTGTGTGAAGCTCCAGTCAAACATAGAATACATGTCATTAGCTGTGATAGGCTAGATGATTGCTGGATGCATTGTGATCACGTGACTCTCTGGGTACATTTGTCTGCCTTTGGTATGTCTGTGTATGTGCCTTGCTATATACTATTCACTTTAGCCTTTGATTAATACAGTAACACAAACTCCAGAATTATTAGGATGTATCTTAAATTCTGAAGCGGAAATTTTGGAACCAGACTGGATCATCAATGGTCCGTCGATTACACCGTCAATTGTTGGTACGTCACCCAAAAACATTTCTTCTCTAAACTAAGAAGGCACACATAGAAAGCTTTATACAAAAACTGCGTGTGAGGGGGATGTCGGGGGTGGGGGGATAACTGAATGCTGCAGCAGCTGTTAAGGGTGGCACAGCTGTAGCAGTCTGGACTGTGCCTCTGCAGACAGGTGAACTGTACCAGCGGTTTCACCTGTCCATCCAGTCTCTGGCCTGGTGGACAGGTGAGTGGTGCCGCTTCTCCTCACGGCTACGTATCCTCTGTGAGCCGGCCCTGGAAGGGCCAGCCTCATTCTCTGCAGGCTCTAGTGGATTCTAGAGCCGCACTTTATCGTTATTGAGTCTCTGCATTTTCACATTATGTTAGGTCCCCCCTGTCTTTGTAAAGACAATTCATATATTGACTGGGTTGGGGGTAAGATATTAACATGGCCCTGACCTATCTAGTGGTCCGGCTGAGTATCATGACCTAAGCAAGATTTTTTTGTAAGAGTCGAGCTATTGCTCCTACTCACAAACCCTATGCTTGTGCGATATTATTATATTACCAGGCGTACATTAAGGTGTCTTTCTCTGTGGGTATTATTCGTCCTTCTTCAACTCCTGCAGGAGCTGGGTTTTTCTTTGTATCTAAGAAAGATAAGTCTTTGCGGCCATGTATTGACTACTAAGAGTTAAATGAATTGAGTGTTAGGAACTGTTACACTCTACCCTCACTACTTCTGCTTTCGATATGCTCCGGGTGTCATTTTTACTACGATTCTTAACTTTGCAATGCATACCATCTGGACAACACACACAATGGTTACTACGAATATGCCATTCTGCCCCACTAACATTCATGGCATACCCACTGACATTTTCTCGGACTGTGGCCCACAGTTTGCTTCACAGTTTGGGAAGGCATCCTGCTCTCAGTTAGGGGCCAGTTTATCTTCTGGTTTTCATTCTTAATTTTAGGCAATGTAATGGAGCGATCAGTATGAGGTCAGAGTAGATGGAGAGAATAAAAATTACTACTACTACAGAGTCGACAATATGAAAATAAACGCACATCAAACTTCGGCTGCACAGGTCATCTAACAGGCATCCCATCCACAGCTGCAACACCATGTCAATCTAACAATGCCAATATCTACTGTAGAAAGCAAACCGGTGCAGGGATTAGTTTATTTCTATTTATTTATCCATATTAATTTTAAAACAAACCCAAATCATTGATTTGATTTTATATTCAGTCTTTTAAAATTCCACACAATTTATTTAATTTTGCTTTTAAAAATGTTAAAAAGTTACCCCAGTGTAAATGACACATATGCCTCATGCAAATAGTGGCCCTGCGAGATCCTCTGTCTTTGCAAAATCATAGTCTGAGACTAATGACACATTCTTTAGATGTGAGAGGGTGTCAGACTTTAGTCTTTTATATGTCTTGTCATTCTTTTCTATAGTCTACTGTATGGTTGGCATTAGTGGGGTAATCCCACGGGAGTACCCCATAGAATTTAGGTAGAATTTAGGAATTAAAGTACCGTTAGGCTTCACAATTTGGATGGCTAATGTAGAAAGCTAGCAAACCGCTACGATAAAAATGATGAAAAGTGAATATCACCAAGCACAACACGCATCTGAGTGATGAATGTGATGTGTTTGGAATGCAAGTAACTGTTGTGTGGAACACACTCAAGGCTATATTTTACCCATCTAAGTGCACGGTCTAATGTGCATGGTGCAAGTGCATTTGGAGTGTGTCAAAATCCACTTTTACTAGTTTAATGGCAGAAAAAATGTTTGCAGAACCAGATGCATGGTTACATTTTTTTTTACTTAGTCTCTTAATTAATCATGGGTGTGTTTCGGGTGTAACATGCAATAAATCAATCAGTGGCATCTCCCATTCGCTTTAAAAGCCAGGTAGCCTATGCTTGCACCTTGATGGATTGCTATTATCATGGCGGATTTGCCAAATAGTAATAAAGAACGCTTCTCTGCAGAGGAAACGGATTTGCTTGTGTAAAAATTGAAAGCGCGCAAGCAGATAACACCAAAGCAGGATAACCCCAAAGCTGCAATAGCCAATTCGGATCCATATTATGACTTACCATTATGATATGTATTTTGTACACAACAATAATCTTTCTCATTGTAATCTTTTAATTTTTAATCTTTTAATTTTTAATCTTTTGCATGTTTGTATGCTGATGCACTCAAGACGTCCCTGTATGTGTAACAAGCAATGTGTAAGCGCGTTGTGTATTTATCTAGGCTCATATTACTATCTTGATAATGCGCCCTTAAAATAACAGTGAAATACTGTGCCATTGACTTCAGACCAGGTTTTGTTGGTCAATCGCGCAATCGCTCAAGATAGCAATGTGCCAACAATGCACCTGACCACACCTAATTTTAAGACCAACACGCCAGTGTTAATTTAATTGAGTCTAGTCTTAGTCTTTTACTAAGGTCTGACTAAAAGGTATAGTCACATTTTAGTTGTTTCATTTTGATTTAGTCTACTGTAGTTAGTCAAGTCAACAAAATATCTGATCATTTGATCACCACTGATTGTTCTTTTAATTTAGTCATCTTATTACATTTTACATAGATAATAACCCTCAACGTGTTTTGAATACACTAGTGTTATATCTTATATGTAAATATGAAGAATAACTATAGGCGGTCCTAGTATTTCAATGGGCTATATATGTTTTATAAGCAGCTCACCTGACCACAGATAATTTGTTGCGAGTAGTAGGCTACAGCGTAGAGCAAACGACACGATGGCAAGCAGACAAAGCCAGGTGAATGCCCACAAGGCATTGGAAATGCTACAGAACTTGGAGCTGGAATGAGTCTGGTGTGGGTTCAGATGCTGAGGTTGACAGTGAACAACCGATCGAGCAGAAACAATACAGAATGGCGGCTAGCGCACCAGCCTACGCGGCCCACAGCATGCAAAAGCAAACTGGCCGTTTGGACAGTTGTAATTCCTTGGTGGACATGGACATGTTGACACACCTCAGAGACTATAGACTACTGTACGTGAGAACCACATGAAAGTGAAGGCAACTGTAGTACCCACCACTAAGACAGTGGAGCGTGTCGTAGTCTCCCTCCTTATTTCAAGCTTTGACATGTTTGTGTGTGTAACAGCTGCGGGGCTTTTCGCTTTGGTCAGCAAAATTACACTTATTTAGGCTTAAATAGATTACGTCGGCTGGGGTTGTGTTTTGCTGCAACTCAAAAAAATGTATCCGTGTCATTGGCGAGTTCTCATGTCGTCTCGTTCTCATCAATAAAAATCTAGATTCAATTTAGTTATTGTTTTTTCTTTAGAAAGGGGGTATTTTCGTCACAATATTCTTTGACTAAATTAACACTGCAACACGCCAATTGGCACTCAGATGGGCGTTTTCTATTTAAACAAAGTGGGCGCTGGATTGGAAAATGACAACTGCATCGGTCTGAAACCGGGTGTAAGATAGGGCCCTCAGTGTTTCTCAAATGTTTTGACCTACGGCTACCCAACAAATTAAATATAATCTTGAAATCATCTGGAGAATTGGTTCTTGAAGATTTCAGAAATCATCTGGAGAAAAATTTATTTTCTAGACGTTGATATTGGTCAAAGCAATTTGTGCTTCCGTTAACACTCATTTACTATATCTCTCTTGCCAGGGGCAGTTTTTTAAAATGGGTGGTATTTTAAAAGATGGACAGAAGGTCACCGACATAAAGCCTGGCCCTGTTGTAACAGTGTCAACTTCCACCGAAATTTACCAAGCCAAGAGCCTTGTCATCACAGCTGGACCCTGGGCAAATAAATTGCTGTCCCACACTGGACTCCAACTCCCTCTAAAGGTATGTAACAGCATGTATGTAACATTCTGTATTGTTTCTGGGATAACCCTTGTGGTTGAAATCAACATTACAGAAATGTTAATATTCGTCTAAATGCAGAACGCATGCCTCTTCCGAACCTGACTGGCTCACATTTGTCTCTACTGCTCCCCCTATAGAGCTTATAGGCCCCTCACCCTACAACCACACACACATTTGTGCACAGTTGTGCACAGTTGTGTCTAAAACAAATATTGGGACATTTTACTAGTACGCTGTGTTTTACTTTTCCATTAAAATATGCTGTGTGCATTTACTGCTTCCACGCCTGCCTGTGTTTTCCTCTGGCTCGCACATACTCTCACCTTCTAAGATGCACATTGTTAACGAACAGTCCACAGTGACACAGAGACCATCCACAGTGACTGACAACTTAACTGGTCTTGCAGTTTTCCATATGTACTAATGTGGAACCTGAACTGTTTCTCCTATTACAGCGGATATTTTCAGTGTATCCCTATAGGGTAGTGTACATATAGGCTTATTTACGTCTACCAGCAAAGTGAATCTGTAAATGCATATGTTTCTTGGACTAGTCTAAGTTTGTAGGGTACTTTAGATAGCTCACATTCTATGTATTTCTTCCAAAGCTGTCACCTGTTCAAACTTGTGGGATAAGTTTAGATGGTTCCATTCCATAGTTACAACGAAGGTACTACATTTAAATTATTCTTCACATCACTAACTTAATAGGCCTAATATGAAATATTTAGCCTAGCCTTCATCATGGTCGGAGTGAGACAGAGTATGCATATTTAACTTGTTTCATACAATTAGCTTTACTCCAGATGCTGTACCAGGTTACTGTTTTGAACGTTTCTTACAGGCATAACGTAACAATCATTGTTTTTGTCTTACCGAATAATATGCTGCCTGCCAGTTCACACACAAGACACATTCATAATGCCATAGGTTGCGCCTGCGTTTGTGCCCTCTCTCAAGTATAAACAGAATTAAGCATGCACTCGTTTTGGAGAAGTTCTCAACCGCTGTTTTATTTGTATCCATATTTCACTCTGAAACAGGTTACGGGCATGCTTACATTACTTATTAGCTATCAATGCATCGATGCCGACAACCAAAGATTCAGCATGTATAATCGGCAATATTGCCCACAAAAGACAATCGGGATGTCCGCAGAAATCGGCAGACAACCTCCGCCAAGCGGCAGCGCTAGTATCCTCCAGAAAGATTTTTGTGCCCCCTGCTGTGTCGGCAGACATCTTCTGGTGGATGCTTAAAACATTGACAAGTAAACAAGTTAAGTAGGGAAGAGTACAGCTAGCACTGTATATACCAGTGAGGAAATAACAAAATTGTTAATCTAAATGATAATCCACTCCTGCACTACACATCAAAACAATTAGAATTTCTTGAAGACATACATACTGCATTTTTTCATGAGCTATGGTTATGTACTACCCTGATAGCGACCACAAGCCTGCACCGTGTTAAGAGACAGCTACTGTACTGTGTTGATTCAAGGCGAGACCATGGTGCTGCTGTTTTTAAACCACCAGGTTAGAAGCCTTAGTCAGCAGGTCTATCGCTCCCATCTCAAAATATGCCACGCAGCCTCAAAAGAAAAAGGTGATGGGAAAACAAGGCAGCTGTTTGAGCAGAGAATTGGAGTCTGTATTGAAATTGCATTATTCAAGCTAGCCGGGGAGAGGAGCCTGGGGAATGCCACGACTGAGTGAACTGGTAGAAAATGGACAGGGTATGAGCTCACTGGTGATCCAGAGCAGGGGCGCCTGAATTTTATATATTCCCTCAGAGGAGCACGCAGCCTGTTAGTTTATGTGAATACTTCTAATAATGTGTCATTATCAGCCTTGGACGGACGTGATTTGTACGATGTAGGCTATGTATATTAAACCCTTACGCTGGCCTCACAGCCACTGTGCTTCTTTTGTAATTGTGCTTCATCTCATGTATTAGAGATGATAATTATCTTGGCATGAATCCACAAAAATTTGATGTGTGGCGTAGTGATTCATCTTAACTATTTAATGGATCTGTAAACCCCACATAGGAGTTTGAGATAACTGGCTGATTAGACCTTTTCTCTGGTTGAAGGCAGGTGGTCGTATGCTGCAATTGCTATTGCAGTTTGTGATGTCACAAATCATATAATCCAATGATAAAGAAAGAATCAGTTCTATAGCTGTGAGATGTGAGGCATTGGGTCTGTCAACATCAAGCAGACTGTGTACACACTTAGTCAGCAGTCCTAATTAGCCAAGCTACTGTATCTCAAACATGTCAAGTATATTTCTATAGCACGTACTTAGCTACACAATGCACCTCCTTTTAGTAATATCTAGAGCTGAACCAGTGATGGTTATTTCAATACAATTAGCTTCCTTATTAGCATCAGCTAGCGACAACATATACAGTCACTTTGATTTTGAAAACGGCAGTATCCTTAAACGTGTCCTGCACAGCTCGTAGTCTCTGCCTGCTATTATAGGCGATTATCCCATAACTATAATCAAAAGGTATTATTACAATTTGCAACACAATTGCAGTCGTTCTTCCAAGGACGAGAAGGAAGCCACCTTCTTCTGGGGCTACAAACAATTAGTTCCGCTGGGGTTACAACAGTCCACCAACTGTTATTTACATAGTTTTATCTTTTATTAAACATTCAAATGTAAATTTGAAATAAACTATAGTACTCTCGCATGCTCTCACTCATTTACTCACTCACTCGAATGCGTGCACATGCAAATTAGAACTCTGATCCCTACTATTGTTCTTCACGTGTATGTACACATATTCGCTACATGCTGCGAAATGATGGAACATCAACCCATGCAAATTACAGTGTGGACATCTGTGCCTTTTCCCCAAGCTGTTCAAGAGGTATTGATGGTGTCCTTCCCCAAATAGGTGCAGAAGATCAACGTGTGCTACTGGAAGGAGAAGGTTCCTGGATCATACGATGCGAAACGTTGCTACCCCTTTGTGCATTTAACGTGTAAGGAGAGTCCATATGGCACCTATGGCCTTCCAGCCAATGAGTACCCAGGCCTTACGAAGGTGAGACGCAGCATACTACTCATTTAAATGATTTCCACTAGATTTTAGCATTAATGTATTCTAAAGAAAGACAATTACAACATTTTTCAAGTTATTGTTTTTCACAAATCTCAACGTGGGTTTCATCGTAATCCCTGACACTAGTTAAATACAACAATCCATTGTTAGTAGTTATTTTTTTGTCTTCTTCATGATTAATTAATCTAGCACACATGCTGACACTTGTTTTAATTCCCAGACAGGCTATGGGTATTTCATATACAGTATAATGTATACATGCATTATATCTGAGCAGATGGAGCAATTAATCTAATTTCAGATTGAGTTACTTTCAGCAGAATTGGGGAAGCCATATTGTTTAGATGACTCCCCTTACTCTATTATATGTTTGAATAACTTGTGATTTTGTGTAATTGTGTAATTTCACTGCTACTACTAATTATCTTAACCTTATATGTTTATACAAATAATACTGTACATCTAAACTATATGGTTGTCGAAATAATAGGATGCTCATCTGGCTGCATGCTGTCGTCTTAGTCCCTGGGAATTGAAGGCAACAGTTTTAGTGAGATTTTACCACATGCTGTCGTCACAACTGCCATTCTGTTTCAAATTACAAAATACCAATGATTTACAACTAAAGGGACTGCTATAGTCCTTATTTTATTTTTGGCCGAGTTCAGGTGTTAACAATACATTAATGCTGCCTTTTTAAAAATGTTTTTCTCTTAGTGTTGGACAGCACTTAAGCTCCTCTCTTCAAATGCATCCTTAGTAGGCAAAACTTTGTTGTTTTGGACAGACCATATGTTAAGAAATGAATGTGTCCAGGTATGCTTTCACATGGGTAACGAGACCAACCCTGACGAGAGGGACCAACAGACCGACAGGTCTGATATTGAAGTCCTTCAGCGCTACGTGGCCCGCTGTTTACCTGGTCTGAACCCGGTACCTGTCATGGTAGACACCTGCTTCTATACGGTTAGTTTAAACACATTCTGTGGTTTGGACACCCACATATCTATACTATGTAGGGGTGGGACGATATGGTTCTCACGATTCTCACGAAGGTTCACGATTAGATTATTTTGAATTCGTTATAGCAAATGAAAGTGTAACAAACGTGTGACAACATTTTTGAATGTTGCAAATGTAACAAAATGCTAATATTTTTTGCAAAAGGACAAGCATGCAAACTTCTCTTTAGAAAGACTTGCTGGTAGCTATCTTATAAAAAAAGTTTCAGCGTGAGCAAACTAGAGTATTGTACAAATGTAACTTTCAAACTGTGCTATAAAATGCATAGGCCTAACACCACCCTTTTACCCTCAAAATCACAACAGATCTTATCCGTTATATAAATCCAATACTGCATTCAAGCAATCTGTAATTAAAATGAGCCATACATAATTTAAGTATGACATGCCCATCATCACCTCTACTGTAATACCGTCGACTAAAATACATCACAAAACAGGTAGTTGAACAGGTGGTTGAATCTTGTATTCAAGCAACAAATATACTATACATTTTGGTCTATACATTTTTTTTTTTTAACAATTCTTTGCCGTAGTTTTTAATATTTTCTATATTTGTCTCTCTCCCGTGTTATCTCTCGCATCGATCGAACAGGCTGAATCGGTGTTATACTACATTTTATTGTGTGTGCCATGGAAAAAATAAAGACGGCATATTTAAAAAAAAATTATATAATTTGATTTATATTTATATTTATATAAGAATTATTTAATTTTTTATATTTATATTATATTTTTAACAATGTGCAGTGGTCTCTTCATTTTTTCTATGGCTGTGTGTGTATATATATACTGTATATCTCAATGGCATGCCATCGGGGTAGGCAGGCTAGGCACTGCCTATCCTTGCTATCACAAAATAAGACAAAATAAGAGAAAAAAATCGATTCATGGGATATTGTATGTAATTCGCCCCTACCACAGGCTGTGATTAACTAATGTGTTGCAAAGGTTTTGTCTAAGACAGATTCCCACTGGATAATACTGGTGTTTGTCAATTACGAGACTGTTAAGTAGTCAAAGTAAGCATTTTGCTACATGCAAGCCATCACTCCAGCACACATAAAACACATCACTCGTAATTAAAGCCCCTGCAATGTTAATATTGCAACTTAACCTTAGCAGGTGACGTGCTTAAGGCGCGCCAGCAGCTGACTTTTAACTTTCAGCCGTTAGCAAACATCAGAACTTGCAAACGAAAATCTCAATATATCTGAAATGTATGTCAAAAGCTCAATTTATTTGCACACTTAACGTAAGCACTGGCATATCCCAAAACAAAACAATAAGAAAAACGCCATTCTGTACTCCTATTAACTTTTTCAATTTAGACCTGGAAGGAGCTGCTGATGCGAGCAATGACGACACGACTTTGCAGGTCTATATGCGGTAGACTCCCAGAACTTCCGCAATTTGGCAGATTTGAGCTTAGAGGGAATGGTGCGAATGAGCTGTTCCATATAGTTTGTACATTCATGATGAGTTTGAGAGACAGCAGCTCTAACAGAACCTGTTTAGATGCTAAAACAACCGTGACTGTGCAGCTTGAGTGAAAGAAGGACGCCACTCTTCGGCCAAGAAGGCAGCTGACATGAGTTACCCCGCTATGTAAGCAAGATTGATAGCATGTGCTAAGCATTTTATATCACTGACTACAATGTCCATATTGTGCACATTGTCTGTCACAATGACAAAGCTGTGAGTTCTTCGATTCGTTTTGAATTTGGCCTTGACACCATTCTAATTTCTTTTCTATTCTGAAATATTGATATTGGATTATTTGTCCCACCCCTAATACCATGCCTTTATCAAATGCGTGTTTCATACTGAATAAGGAATTACTGTGACTTCACTGAACACTGATTGAAGGCTTTAAGACTTAAATAAAGTCTCTATATAAGAACAATAAAGCATCAACTATGTTATGTCTAAGGGGATGGTCACATCTACAGAAAAGCTCACTTACCAATAACTTCCATTAAAAACTGGGCTATGGTCAAAGAAATAACCATAATCTTTGCCTGTTTGACATTGGTTATGTCACACAATTATGCTACATATATGACCCTTGACCAATAGTTATTCATGCTTTATAGCACATTGACATTGTGCTATAGAGGCTGTATTAAAGACTCAATTAAGTGTTATTGGACCACTTATTTTGTGAGGATTGGATAAGAACCAGTGTTTCAACCAGTTGTCTACCAGTGGCAGTACTGCATTAAGAAAAAATATATAGCCTAATTAAGATTTTAATTAAATATATAAATACTGCCATGGAAAAAAATTAAGAGACCACTACATATATTTATATATATAGTTTAGTATTAAATATACTGTATATAAAAAATGTAATATATATTTTTTTACTTTACTTTACCTAATTAAGCGTCACCTATCCTTAATTTAGTATAGAAACTATACAAAGCAACTGTCACGATCAGCGCGCACAGGCAGGTGCGCGCTCCGTGCCTCCCATCCTTCTTGTGCACCTGTAGGGGATTAGCCCCACAGGTGCACTTCATTATAGTCAGTCATTGTTTGGCATTGATGCCCTGTACGTTGTGTTTTTGTGTTCTCATTAATAAATTACACTTTTAGCGTTTAACGGCGCTCCTGTCTGCATGCGTCGTCCTCTGGCTCGCAATTACACTCGCCACCCCATACGCACCGTTACAGAATCTCACATGAACAAAAGCCATAATATTATCCCGTTAAATTAGTCTATGCGTGCCATTCAAATGGATTCATGAACACGTCTGATGCAGCTTATTAGACAATATAGAGCATAAAATAGTTTTAATATTAATAAAACAATTTAATGAGACAAAACATTAAAATATAAGATAAAACTAAATACATTTTGATGTAATTCCAGCGTATACTGTATTGATAGTGAAGAATAGTTCACATAATACTTGGTATGATATGATAAAATCCCAACTCCAACTTTAAACTTGAAGTTGAATAAGACGAGTCCAAGAATAATAATTGGCATTTATAAACCAGTGGAAAGTAAGTGCTTACTCAACAACAAAGGACACGTTCTACCTTTCTACACAAGCAATTTTGGTATCGTCTCCATGTCTGTAATTTAACTTTGTGCTAACTGTGTGCTTATGCAGGTTACACCAGACCACCACTTTGTTCTGGACTGTCACCCAACCTGCAGTAACATTATTATTGGAGCTGGATTCTCAGGTGGGTATGTGACTTAGTAGCTTGTACAGGTTCTGGTGTGCAATTTCCTTTATCTTCTTCATAGTGGACATCTAGAAGTCTATTTAGCGACGTATCAGATATGTGCTCTGATTGATCAGTATTAGGGATGTCCCGATCCAATATCAAAGAGCTGTATCAGGGCCGATCCAGGTATTTTTTATCTGATCAGTGGCGATCCAAAGCCCGATCTATTTAAATTTTAGTTAAATTGTTGTCAGTTGAACAGATTATAATGTTCAGTTACACGCTAGAGGAAGCCTGAGTAGCATAGCTTGAAACTACCAACTATCAAGATGTCAGCCTTGTGGAAATTCTTTAAATTGGAAACTCAAAGCAGCCCAAGAGCTACCTACAAAGCAAAGCTTACTCAGACGAAGAAAGCACCAACCAAGCTTTCACTAGCGAGAGCCTTGAAAAGATTAGACAAATTGTGTCGAGACAACGAGTAAAATACCAGAGAAAATCATTTCATTATCTCTTTGGATGACCAGCCAATTTTGGCGGTAACGTAGGCTTTCACCGGCTTATGAAGCCACGGTATGTCCTACCATCCCCACACTACATTTCAGACACGGCTATGCCAGATTATAACAAGGTTTGCGATTGATTGCGAGTTTGTAGCGGAAGCTTTAATAACGGGACACAGAAGCGTTTTACTGAACTTTTTATGAAATTGCATGATGAAAACATAAGATAATAAACCACCATGCATCTCCTTCTTGACCGCCTTGACACATTGCTACTGCTACTCACACTCTAAACAGGAAGTAGCGTATCTTATTTACGAGTTTTTACTTCAAAAAAAGGTTCAATCATTAAATAATATACCAAAAGTACATTAACATATCTAAATAAAGATTACATCCAAGTCAATAATACATACACATTTCTATTAACGAATATATCTTACTTTTATTCATTTTAATCACATATCAATGAATTTTATTCTATATTAACTACAACTATATTAATTCACAACAGTTTGCTATCCAGTAAGAAAGTTTAGCTCAATACATTACAAAAGATTGAAAACAGGACATATATACTAGTATGGTACAGTTATAGACCTACTAAATTTAAATATTTATTAACGGATCGTAATCGTCAGCTATAAATATTGAATTAATCGGATCAGGACACCAAAAATGTTGATCGGGTCATTTCTAGTCAGTATGGTGGTGTTATCAGGTTTTAGTCTCCCTGAAGGTGCCAAATATAACCTTTTAAGAATACTTTTGTTTATAGCTTTAGCATCACCATATTTCTCAGTTCTTTTGTTTATTTTTAGCCAAAACACAAAGCCAGTGGTAGCCATTGGCTCTATCCATTTTAGGTAAGAGTTAATTTTATGCATGAAACTGCTGATGCGGTTAAGGTTAGGATAATATTACGTTTATCCTTCTGGCTTAATTCTCCAGGAGATAGTGAGTTCCCCAGCTAGTCAGAAGGTCTGAATGTATAATTTCAATATCAAAACTGTGACCTTTTTTTACTCCAGTGCTACTGTATATGATTTATGGGTTTTTTAACATAAACCCGTATTGAACACAATCTTCATGCACACTACTGCTCCAAGTTCAATTGAAGTGGTAATGTGGAATTTTCAGCCACATGCCATAGTGATGAGAAAAATTGCCCCTAAAACCTTTTGCTGAAAATTTACAGCTGAGGTGTTTGGTGGCGATCATCACCTTAATAAACCTTGTATATCTTTGGCCTTAAATAATCAATACTTACTCCTTCTGCTCCATTGTTATTTTTTTGTGTTAGTAATTGTCTACAATTATAATACTGTGCCCCCAGACAAATTATTTTTATTTGTTCATCTAGATCAGAACACAATGATGATCCCACTGCTGTGTTAGCAAAGAGCCCCAGAGCTGTAATGGAGAAGTTCACAGGGTTTATCTGTTCTACTGAAAAAAGTGTTGCCTTCCTCCTCCCTCCTTCTCTGCCTGCATTTGTCATCAAAGCCAGACACAAATGCTTTAAAGCAAATCCTGGGGGGTTGCCATAGTTACAAAGTCACCCCTGTGGGTTTGGCCAGCTATTGAGGTCTTCAATTCTGCTTCTCGAGCATGATGAATAAGCACGTGCCCAAACTGTCAGAGCCCGGCTTTTATGACTTCAAAGCCGAGCAAATCCGGGCAGAATCCACAGGAGCTCTCAGACCTTTGTCACAAATGGGCTTGCATTCTTCAAGCCAAGTTGACATTTACAATTTTCCTCTCAGACCTTAGCGAGGACTATCTCAAAAAAAGCTCCTTTCTCCTCCCAGTGCGGCACTTAGTATATAGTATCCTCATCGCCTACAACACGATTCACCGTCTCTGTGCGCTAAGTGAACAAATGTCCAGCGTCAGTCAGCGGCAATACTGGGCTCTACTTTGATGTATTCACTCATGTGGGGCTCAAACTCCTTGTCTTACTCAGACACGGGGAGGTGAGACGCAGGCTATTAAGTCATTTGTTGTGAATAGCTTCAAGGTGCATACATGTGCAACGAAAAGCCATATTATTTCCTCACATTATGATTTTGGTTCACCTAACATTGTCTGACGACCCACGTTAATAATTTGTTCATGGTGGTTGGTTCTTTTCCTCAGGTCACGGCTTCAAGTTTGGACCACTGATTGGCAAGCTGCTAAGTGAACTCAGCCAGGGAGAAGAACCCTCCTATGACCTTTCACCTTTCAGAATTCGACGTTTCCAGGCACATTCTAAATCAGCTTTGTAGAGCCAGGCCTTTCTTCAGTGAAAAGCCTTTTTATGTGCTCAAATAGAAGACCCATCATACACACTGATGCATGAGGCAGTAAAATGAAATGGCATCACAGTTAATCAAGTATATTGTGTGATTAGCTACACTGTGAAAAAAAAGTAGAAATTCACTGTGAAATAAGTTATTTTCAGATTTCCTACATTTACTGTCTATATTTATATACTATATAGTAAATTAATATTTTTAAAAAGGATTTGTAAAATTAGTTTAATTCTGTAATTGAATATTGTGTGTTTATTATTTTTAGTAAGTACTTCTTTTTAATGGTCTTAAATGTTAAATTGCAGTCAATTTGGTGTCAAAAGACAAAAGATACATGTCACATTAAACTTCTTTTTTTAAATGGTAAATCTATCGGAAATCACAGTTGCAAACAGCTGCAAAATGTGTCATAAAATACACTCCAGTATATTTGAGGAACTACAGTATGCCTGGGGAAAGAATGAATGGGGAAAATAGAGACCAACATTTGTTTTTTTCTACCAGGCTGTAAACGTGTTTATTTCTACTGTAAAGTTAGACACACATTGGGGTCTATGGGGAGCATGCCCCCGAACCTCCCTATTTGTGGCAGGTTTTCTCTAGCAATGCAATGTTCTCACCTTTTTTACCCCTTACCTTTTTGCATCCCTGGGCTACACGTTCTGACAAATAAATGGCTGCCTCAATTAGATGCTGGGTCTGGTTTTTATAGAAGTGGATGTATAGAGCTAGTTCTAAGATGCTTAGATCGCACATACACATATACATGTTTAAACTTTTGTCAATATGGACTACACATCGTTAGATTAATTAGATTCTGCATATTTCAATCGTTCAGTTCCTTTTATGGGAAACCATGAGCACCAAAGTATAATTAATTCAGATTTACCAGCATGGTAAACTGGAGAGACGTAAAAAAACTGGCAACTCCCTCTTATATTAGTATAATAATGTCAATGTGTCCATTCCTCGATTACTTATATTTTTTTAGTCCATAAGGGTCCACCGATTTAAAATAATCAACAACAAAAAAATCATAGAAATTGTGAAGAATATTCACATTTTTATTCAAGTAACATTTATACTGGTTTAAAAAATCTATTTGATTGTATTTTCCATCTATGCTGAGCAAAGAGTTTTGGGAGAAATTAATTATTTAATTAAAGGCCTGTCCCATATAGATGCCTATCCCAAATATAAGCAGGGTCACTTTAGTGATTGAAGCAAATAAAAGCCTGGGCTTTTATTTGAAATTTTACGGTAATGTTTTTGTAAATAATTCCAGATCAAATCTGAGGATTGTACCTTTAAATTAACTGATCAAATGACTAGTGCTGTGAGATTGGATGACTGCTCCCGAAAGCAGTGAGAACCTCTTTTATTAATTACAATAAATCACCTGATGTCACTGTCTCCATGTGACCAGGATCTTTTCCAACATCTCCAATCAGACATTGTTGTGCAATTATAAACATGCCAACTCTTGCTGGCCTGTATGATTTCATGCATCAGTTCATTTCCGGCTTTGCTTCCCTGAGATGGCTATTTTGCGAACTAAGCACATGGTTAAAAAGACATCAGCCAGGCAGCCATTTGTCTATGTACAGCCAGCTGCTTGCTCAGGCTTCAGTGGTGGGCTATTGCCTATTTCCCCATGTACAAGTAAACATTTTAATCACTAATCAGGCAGGCTATTACAAAGAATGCCAAGCAAGGCCATCAGTGGGAATGGGAAAATTATGCAGCGTAACGGCAGAGATCAGCGAGCCATTTGCTCTCTTGCCTCTAAGTGACTTGGAAAGTGAAGGAAAGAGACATTATGCAAATGATGAGAATTAGAAGAACATTAGACATGGAAATGCAAATATTAAACCACCAATAATCATCCAGGGCTGATTGAAACATCCCGCTGTAATGTATAGCATACATAGCCCCATAAAGCATGAAAAAACTAAAAAACTATTTATTTTATAATGCTAGGCAGCACAGTGTTCTGTATCGCACATCTGATTAGTTTAATTTAATCAGCGTCTCTCAATTACCTCCAGGTATATAATTGTTTCCTGCCTTGACTTGCCAGTTTGATCTGGACATGGAGTTCAGATAAAACTGATAATGTAACTGTAATGGCAGCAGGTGTTTTTTTTCCAAGCTGTGTTTTGGAATGTTTTGGTTAGGTTTAGGCATTAAACTGCTTATCTAATTTAGGGTTAGGTTTTTAATAATAATGGGAAAGAAAGGTGATTTAAGCAATTTTGAGCGTGGTTGTTGGTGCCAGACGGGCCGGTCTGAGTATTTCACAATCTGCTCAGTTACTGTGATTTTCACGCCTAACCATTTCTAGGGTTTACTAAGAATGGTGTGAAAAGGGAAAAACATCCAGTATGCGGCAGTCCTGTGGGCGAAAATGCCTCGTTGATGCTAGAGGTCAGAGGAGAATGGGCCGACTAATTCAAGCTGATAGAAGAGCAACTTTGACTGAAATAACCACTTGTTACAACCGAGGTATGCAGCAAAGCATTTGTGAAGCCACAACACGCACAACCTTGAGGCGGATGGGCTACAACAGC
>JAODLI010022056.1:0-21773 GCA_027575585.1 Percopsis omiscomaycus | reverse complement strand
CCAGTGCCAGCGGTCCAGACCCAGCCAGATGTCCTGGCATTGTAGATTTGTTTTGCTACTGTCCAGCAGGTGTTTCCGACAGTTGGAGGGAATGACTAGGGTGTTGTACGATAGCAGTGGCTTATGTGTTTAATGTGTATATGAATGAAGGATGCCTCTGTTGATTAGCCCTTACTTTCTGAAGAATAGTGAAGAGGGATCTACCAGCCGCTTTTCACAGGCTGCTTTCTTTCTAATTTATTTCTTAATTTTTAATATTTTCACACTGCTTTGCATAAAGACGAAAACAACTTTTTATGTAACAAGTGATCGCTTTTTGGATACAAATGGTATTATTGATGTTGACAAATGTGAATGTAATCGCAGCAAAACTATAAACATGGCCTGCTAGACATGAACGCCTCCGTACACAAAACACGATCCCTCCCCGGCATAGCGAACAAGGTGACCCCCCCTCCCCCCCCAAAACCAGGATATTATGACCGACTGTGGTTTCTTTCTGTCGCTCATCACTCGTGCAGAGTAACCCTGACTCACAGCATTTTAGACACCAAAATACAGCATGCAACTGGATCTGGGGGTCACCGGATACCAGACCGTAGTATGAGTGACAGTCCCGACTGTTGGCTCTGGAAGAATTGTTGGACTTTTTATCACGGTGGATTCGTCATGGTATTTAAAGCCACAGGCCGTTCATGCAGCCTTTCCCATCTTGATGTCGGGGTATTTATTTAAACCTCCGTAAGGACCGCTGGCAGGGCGGCTGCTACGCTCTGCGGGCCATGCTAACCATTAGCATTTTGAGCAGAATTTACCTGATATTTTGTTTCCCAGAGACAAAATATGTCGAACTCTCTGCTTGTGCTAGTTAGGGTTAGGCTTAAGAAGTGAGATGTGATTTGACAAGGACAGTTGGTTTGTCGGGTTCTAAGTATGCATACTGTATATAGGGGTCCTGTATGTACGCATGTGAACTATGTGGTGGGCTTTATTTAGGAAGGCACAACACGTGCCATGTTTGCATTAAATACAGAACTCGTCAATGCCAGATTTGAAAGGCCTCTCTTCTAGATGGTGGACAATCCAATAAAGGCACAGAGCTTCACTCAAATATTCCATAAAAGTTACTTGTGTATCTGGTTGTAGCTAGCTTCTAGCTAGTTCTGTTTTTTGTGCACTCTATGCTTGTCTTGTTTTCACTAATCCTATTATCAAATGTAAGCAGATGCACTGAGCCGAACCCTATCGGCAGCCGAACCCTATCGGCAGCCGAACCCTATCGGCAGCCGAACCCTATCGGCAGCCGAACCCTATCACATGTTGAAACATTCATCTTGCGCACCTGCAAGTAATAAATGGCTGCCAGTTTCCAATATTAATATTGGAAACCTCCGCCAAGACGCCTTCTGTAGCATGTAGGCCAACAATTCTCTCACAATGATGTGCCAGTAGTGCTCGACATTAGATGGCTATCTAAATACAATCGCTATTTTTATATGCTTGCTTGTTTAAGTTACACACTAGCCTTAATTCTTTTGGCCTTTCACTAACTCAGTTTGATTAACCTAGGAACCCCCCCCCACCCCCCCTCCCACACACACACACCTCCTAGATGCAAGCCAGCTGCCGTGGCAGTGCATATTGTATATCGCTTACCATACTGTACATTTAATATAGCTCTTCTGTGAAGGGCTCTTCTGTGAAGGGCCCTTCTGCGAGCTATGTGTTTATGTGTAGCGTGTGGCCAGCGGGGCCTCAAGAGAACACTGTCTGGAAGCAAGCGGCGTAGTTGCTTGCGTAAGGCGACCTCTCTAAGCCCCTTGTAGCTCAGGGAAAAGCCAGCCCTTTGTGAATACAACTTTTCCCCACGCACGCTCGATAGCCTAGTGTCGCAGGGCCTGACACTTGAACCGAAAAGGGCCTCATATAGTGTTTGCGTGTGTACACTAGCACATGCCTCTGTCCTCTGGGACACTCAACTGCACCAAGTGGTATGGGGGTTCTCTCAGCGACTGTGATGAACACGGTGTACCTGACCCTTCACTCGAACACTGGGGAGTTCAAATGTGTGCTGGAAGAAATTACAGCAGGAGCCAAATGACTATAATCATGTGGCAGAGGCTAAGCGTATAATGAGCCATCAATGTGCCGAGTGAGAGATGAAAAGCTTGCACTATTTATTAATTTCTCTAGCCTCGATTGGTCGACGGTAACCAGCGGTGTACGCACAAATCCCCAACCTGCCTTTAGAGGTTCAACTAGACACAGCGGAGACTCTTGTTAGGCAAACTGTCATTCCCTCAGGAGTCAGTCTAACCGCAAAGACCGTGTCAGCCAGTGATCTCGACGCATCAAACGCCTGCCCGACTCTTTCTCGCATCCATCTGACTTTCTCGTTTCAATTTTCTTTTTTCTCTTACACTTTTGTCTTTTGGATGAAACAAAATAAAGAAAAGATTTACCCTTCGTTCAAGGGACACTGTAGTTCTTTTCTACCCTCCTATCGTGGGTCACGAATACTGACCTAACAGAGAGTCCCGGTCCTATTCCACTTGCTGCAGCGGGTTTCTCTTATTTATAAATCACTGTGACACCATCATAGGGGTCTAGTAAAAAGCTGTAGCCTTATTTGGTCCTTCCTCTTGTCTGCAGTAGTGCTGTGGTGTTGCAACTGGGAGCCTCCACTGCCCCTGTGTGGCAGGCTTAGCACACTGCACGTTTGTATTACCCAATGGTGCTTATAATGTCATACTAAAATGGAGAGTCTGCTAGTAGGTACTGAATGTTTGTAATGAGGAAATAATCAATGTAGTGTGTGTTTGTGAATTTTCAGGGGGATGTGCGGGGCTACCTGTCTCAGCAGGATCGGATGCTGAGAAATGCTGAATTGCTGCAGCTTCAGAGGATGGCCTGTGAGATCGCCGCCGCTGTCACTCACCTCCACAAACACAACTTCCTGCACAGGTAGCACTTCAAAACTGCAACGCACACTTGTACCAGGCCAAATAGGCTAAATTCCCCTCCCTGTTAAAAGCTGACAAAGTCGTTAACAAGAAGATGGTGACTAGAAAGTTGTTACGACGTTCCATTCATGACCCTCTTCTCTCTGTTGTGATGTTGGGACAAATTGTAGTTGGTTTTGGTCTGCATTGCCTTTTGTCCCTACTTATCAACCAGCCTCTGGAGTACAAGTGTTCTCCAAAAAAGGCGGTGTATGGCAGGACGAAGCTCCGTTGCTTTTTCTTTTTTTTTTTTTTTACCCGTGCTAGCGTCTGCTAGTGTCTGCCCTGCTAGCAGCCTGCGGGCCAGCAGGCTTGTTGGCAATGCCGGGACTAGCATACGACTCTCAGCTCGTCGGCTCTGTGTTGCGTGCTCAGAATAAGCTCGGAGGGTTCCAATTGCACAGCTTTAATGCATTGCCGCGGTGTCAGCTGTCACCTGCCAGAGAGATATGATGATTCCGCTGTTTGTATGTAAAAGGATAGCCTCGTATTGGGAGTTTTTTTTAAAATCCACATTACAACTCAACAAGCTTCCCTCCCTGTTGCTGTTGTTATGGAAAATGAGCATCGTAAAAATATTTCTATGGCACTATTTTTCAGGGTAGGTAACAATAGAATGACTCTTGCTATGCCCTCTATGGCAATACATAAGAAGAGATACTCTAGCCTTAAAACAATGATAAAGCAATAATAAACATTTGTTAAGCCCACATTTTTGTAGCTTCCTCAAGCTACAAAATTTTTGTAACTTTCTAAAGCCCTAATTTTTGTAGCTTCCTTCCTTATATTAAGTCCAAACACTGACTGGCAAAAAGAAATCCATTGTTTGTGGACCGGAACCTTAACACACAGTGTTTCTCATCTCATCTCCAAAGCTGGTCGCCGTCTCTACTGGTAGTATGTATTCTGCCAGTAGGTTACTCCAATTTGCAGAATCAAATTGGTGTAGTGTTTTAATTTAAGATGTTTGTTTTTTTGCCTTTTAAAAAAAAATAATAATTTCACAACAACAAACTAGAGAATACATACAACCAGTAGAGATGGAGATCAGCTTGATTGATGCTTTAGAAGGGGTTTTAACTCGTGACAAACAAGTTCAGGGCTTAGCAAATGTTCCATTTCGATTTCATACCACTGTGGAATTATAATGAAGACTTTGGTGGTTAAGTTTATTCCATTTGAAAATGTCGAAGAGGGAAGGTTCAGGAGTAACTACAATTGTATTTTTGGTATCCATAATTCTGATCAATTTGTGTATTTATTTATTAACATGAGCTATATACAGTATTGCTCAACAGACTCAATAAAAACTAGCAGGTCATTTCCATTTGTCCTTGATCACCAGATGAGTCAGACATCTACTTGTATAAACTACACCAAATGGTATCCATGCCTCTGTAGTGTAGCAACGGTCACCGCTATGAAACTTGGCCCCCGTTTCTCAGTGAGCTGCCAGTGTTACTGTATGCTGGCTCCTCCAAGAGCAAAAGACGGGCGACCAAAGAGTTCTAATATATCTGCCATTTATCTTGCATGCGTTTCAGTGGGACTGACAGTACCCGGGCTGTGTGCAAGCAAGACCGCTAGTGTCAGCGGTGTTTGGGCACAGGGGAGGGTAAAGGATATGCACACACTCGTGCACAGGGAATGCCGAGGGGGCACCGAAGCCTGTCCCTTCCCAAGACGGCGTTGGTCTGAATCAACCACCATATGTCCTTAGTTCTCAGGCCTCTCTTTGCACCCCAGTGTTTGACACACAGGCAGTCTGCAACGCCAGCGTTTCTCCCTGGGAGCAGTAGCCTGCTGCTCTGTGAGTGAGTTGGGAATGGCTCCAGCATCAGTGATTTTGTTGCTAGGAGGAGAGCAGAAGCAACTGCCAACATGTAGTCAGCACCTGTACTTGCGTCAGGTTCTGTTTCTGTTTGTGACCTGGTTCCCCATCTTGGATGATGTTGCGTTTAGGATTGGCAGCCTGTAACTGCAAGAGATTTTAATCTGATATATGAATTCTATGATTAGTGAATGATTGAATCTAGGATTCTATGAATAGGGATAATGTACATTTTTCTCCAAACACACGATTCCAATGGTTTGCCATTGGAGGACATCATATCCAGCTATCCAGCATGACTAAGATGTGTGAAAACAAGGCCTCAAGACACTCAGCAAACTGAGCTGAACTCTGTCCTGGGGCTTACATATAGAACTGAAGCTATTCACACTAAGCAGAAATGTGTTTTCTCCCATTTGTACACAGAAACAGGGCTCCCTTCATGAATAATAACGGTTTGGCAACATACTGTGTTAACCTCCTGCTATATTGCAATATTTCAAGTTTTTGTTTGTTTCTTTTCTGTTTTTAGTGATTTGGCCCTAAGGAACTGCTATCTGACTGCAGACCTAACCGTTAAAGTGGGAGATTATGGCATTGGCCCCTACAGATACAAAGTAAGTACATAACGTACTCTCAAAGCCTTTCCAGAAGGCGTGCAGAGTGTTCTCTCTGAGTTAACAGAGGAAGATGAATGTTGTACAGACGTGGTCCTTTGACCTTTTGCATATTCCAGGAGGAGGAGGGGGGGGGGGGAAGTGTGCAGTACTGTTGTAACCATGACGGGAGGTTGTAGCCTGCCATGTCGGACTGAACTGTCTTATGTCCATACAGGATGATTACATCATCACGGAGGATGACGAGTTCGCGCCCCTGCGCTGGTTGGCCCCTGAGCTGGTAGGGGAGCGCCACGGGGGAGTGATCACTATGGACCAGACCAAGCCTGGCAATGTTTGGTAGGCAACAAGCCACTCTCATGTCAGCCATGCTACTCAACATGGACAGCCAGGGTACTCTCCCAGGGTACTCTCCCCACTCAGGGAATGGCATCAAAAACAGCTTTGTCGTTGAGGATGTACATTTCAGGGAGGGAACAAATACATGACACTGCCTTGCCCAGCCCCTCCCTGGTGCTCTCATGTTGGGCTTAGTGCCCAAATATTTTCCCGTCATAAATCACAAGCTTGCATACGGTAGCTCAAGTTATATTGGTATATTTACCCGAGGAGAAGGATGTGTTGAGTTATAAAAAGTATGCCTTATGTAGCAACTCGCCTTTCATTAGAAGAATATTTATGCTTGGCACCTGTTTGGCACTTGTTTTGTTCAATGATGATTCATAGGAAAATTCCTGTTCTGTTTGCAGGGCCTTGGGGGTTACGCTGTGGGAGCTCTTTGAGAATGCAGCTCAACCATACCCTCATCTGTCTGACCGAGAGGTCCTCAATCATGTTATCAGGGAGCAGCAAATCAAACTCTTCAAACCACAGCTGGACCTCCCCTATTCAGACAGATGGTCAGAATCTTTTAACTGTGATGCACTAGAAGCAATGTGCCCGAAAATGTTTTATTAGTATTGTTTTACAAAATGAGTTTGTGCAAATATAAATCGTAATAAACACATGTCAAGATTGAAGATAAAGTTAGTTTTTTGAGGTCAGAATTCGATTTTATACTACTTTTAGCTGTTGAGTGTGCAACTCAGCTCAGGCACGCACATGACTTTGCTTGTCCAATAGGAAGAGGGCCGGTGGCAAGAACCAATACTTCTTTAATTGCGATGCGCAATCGAATGCTTTATTTATTACATGCCCAATAAATAGTATATCTTTGAAAGCCTAGAGTGATTGGAGTTATTTCACCACTGATGTCTGACCAAAGAAATCTCTTCCATTTTAAATGCAGGTATGAGGTGCTACAGTTCTGCTGGCTGTCATCAGACAAGCGAGCCACGGCGGAGGAAGTGCACCGCCTGCTCACCTACCTGCGCATGCAGGGCCAGAGGGACATCGAGGAAGATTTTGAGCAACGCTGGGATGCTCTCAAGCCTAATCCTATGACAAGGCAGACCACTATAAGCCACTCGTCTTTCCCAATATTAGATCAGTTTGCCGATGACGTCCTTCGGCACGAAATCGACGAAGTGCTGACCGTCACTGAAACTAGCAAAGGTCTTAGCTTTGAGTATGTGTGGGAGGCGGCCAAGCAGGACCACTACGATGGCAACCACAGCCGGTCCGGAATGGACACCACATTGAACTATCACAGCATGTTTTTCCCTGTTTCGACCGAAGACATTCAGGCACATTTCCCAGATCACGGAGTCAGGGAAAGGGGCCGTGAAAGCAACATCCACCCTTCTGGCATTCCTGGGATCTTGCCGGTGTTTGACGCACAGAAGCCTTCTAATGAAAACGAGTATTACATCCAGCTAGAAGATCAAGGGGAGAGCAACGGAGGGGCAAATAGGGACAGGAGCCTAGATGTGGACTCTAACTCAGGCAGGCAGGATTTTATCGTTCTCCAAGATGTACGCCTGGATGAGTCGAGCACTGATGCAGATTTCTTTCACCAAAGTATTGACTCCAAGGACTCCTTCCTGCCAGACAGCCACATTTGGTCGTCTCTTGAGAATGACAGTCCTTACCATACAAACATCTTTACTGAGGGGGAGACCAAACAAGAGGATTCCCTTTCCTGGAGAAAGAGCTTCATGGAGCTTCCAGAACGCAATACAAACCCTTTCCATGAAGGTGGATCTTTAGAAGCTGAGGAGGTAGATGCTGATAAAAGTTTAAAGGATTCTTTATTAGGGGAACGTCTAGAAGCCTCTCGCTTAGAGACCTCATCTACAGAGTGTGAGAACATGGACAACATGAGGCTTATCAACGCAGAAAAACTAGCCAGAAACTCCCTGCTACTCAAAGAACAGAACCTGATGAATGACTGCTCTAGTTTATCAGGGCAAAATAATAGCCTGCACAGTTTCCTTTCACCTGGGCTAGCCCACACACCTGAAGAAAGCTTCAAAATGAGCTCATGGGACAACCTTGAGACATTGGACCGCTTAAACATTGCAGAAACCTACATAAAACCTGTAGCAAGTCACATTTCCCCACGCCAGGATGTTTTAGATTTGTCAAGTCCCACCTTGGAGGATTTTTGTGAGACTTTGGTAACAAATGAAGCACTGGTGCCTTCCATCGTAGTAGTCACAGAAGATCATTTAAGCAACAAGTTGCCAGTTAGAAGTGTTTCTTCCACTGAAGATTTTAGTCTGCTCCATTCCTCAGATACAGCGACAGACTCTGCTCTTGGTTCTACTTCAGAGAACTTTGAGTTTCCCATTAATCAAAATGATAGCCACCTTGGACTGTCTAGAGATGCCACTACAGACTCTTTGTGCACAGATGCCAAACTTCTTAGCCTTGAAGATGACCTTGAAACCTCAAAATGTGACATTCAACCCATAGGAATGAAAGAACCCTTTGACTTAAAAGCCCATTTATCACCTCCTGACAATGGCCATAGCGAAGGCCTGACAAATGATGATCCATGGAGTGAACTAATTGATGATACAGAGGCAGAATTGGAAACCGCCTTGTCTGACCAAGAAGAATCCTTCATGATTGACACTAGTGGCCCTTCCATCAGGTCTTCTCTGCTGGTCTCTGGGCGTTCACTCGACCAGATCAGCCAGGACAGCTTACTGGAAGATGGTGTCTCCACCACTCTGCCAGCTGTTGGTAATTCAGCTGAAACGCCAGACTCCTTAGACTATCTTGATATCCATAGATTAGAAGGACAGGTAGAAGAGCTTAACACTCCAGTAGCCCCACACAAACTCCAACCCCCATACAAAATAGCCGACAGTGGATATGAGACAGAGAACCTAGAGTCTCCAGAATGGTACTCGCAGCCCATTGTCAGAGATCATTCCCCTGTGGAAAACGGCAGGGGTGCTACTGAAGAAGAAGGAGCCGAGGAGCCTGCAGCAGCTGGTGCCTTGGTTCCACCAGAGATTGTCATCTCTGAAGTAGAGTGTGTACTAGAGGATCACAATGTGGAAAATGCTGAAAGCCAGCAGCCAGAACCCATAGCTCCTGTTGAGGAGCCATTTGTGGGAGGTAACTACAGAGATTCGGCGTACTTCTCAGACAATGAATCCGAACCCGAGAAGAAGTCGGAGGAAATGAACCCGGAAGGGGCTGTTGAGGTCGCAGGGCTGAGAAACACAACCAGTGAGGTCAATGGGGCCTCAGGAAGTCCCACAGCTGCAGTGACTTTGGAAGGAGATTTGATTTCCACTGTTCTTCAGCAGAAATCGGTTGTAGCTGCCAATGCACAAGCTGATGTTAGGGGATCACTTGTTTCATTGGCTGAAAGCGAATTTTCAGGTCTTCCCTCAGCTGTAGAGCAGAACCGTGTAGAGGAAGCGAGGGAATCGGGCGACAACTGCCATGAAGAGAAAATGTCGCCAGATTTAACTTCTCCTACTCAGCCGGAAACCACACCTCATCCTCCCTGCGCTACCTCGGCGAAGCTCCTACCAGACAACATGGTTCACGCTAAGCTAACCAGGACCTACGCCAGTGACAAAATAAGAGAGCCGGACATGGAGGGCCGTTACCTGGGTAGGCGAGACGGCCCAGAGCTAGACAGACAGGAGGATGAGATGGATGCAGATGAGGAGAACGAGAACAGTGATGACTCCGACGAAGACATGCGCGCGTACAGACTGCACGACTCCAGCTCGGAAAGTGAGGACGACACTGTCCACCCGGTTCCCCTTATTGTTTCGGATGATTGCATTTCAAAGAACCTCAAGAGCTTGTTGAAGTCGACCACACTCAACATTGCATCAAAATCCTCCTTATCACCTGAGGGTAGCGATCCGGACAACTCCAGGAGAGCTGTGTCCTTCTTTGATGACGTCACAGTCTACCTTTTTGACCAGGTACAGTATTGTTTTTAGAATAGCGGATTTTCTTGTAGCAAGTTGGATTTAAATTTGTACTGTCTTGTAATTTTTTTTTTTTTGCCAACTCAAAATCCCACATATTGCTATTCCAGGAGACTCCTACTAAGGAACTGGGAGACCACTCTGCAGGCTCCAACAGCCACGTGTCAGAGTTCAGCAGCCCGGTGCCTACTGCCAGCTACCTTAACAGGTTCACCAACTCCGAAAGCTCCACAGACGAAGAAGGTAAACGTCAACTCTTACCAAATGTTGGCATCTTTTCTAACCTCAAAAATCATCTCATCCACTAAACCCTTAAAGAAACGCTATGTTCCGTGAAAGGGATCAGTATTTGTGCGAACCGTCGCACTTAGTCTGGCGATTGATCTTTTTGAGCAAATGTTTTGTGCCTAACCTGAAGCTCTGTGCTTAGGTTGATGTTGTGGTGTTGCATGATCATAATGCATGGCGTTGATTATTCTATGATTCACTCACAAGCCAATATTGGCACTAATGATGGTCTGTGACAGACTTGCAATCAATCAATCGATCAATCAATCCTTTCAGGCGGTGGCTTTGAGTGGGACGATGATTTCTCCTCCCCGGAGCCATCCTTCCTGTCCAAGGCAGCTATGGACCTGGCGGGGTCCAAGACTATGTCCTCCTCTGCAGCATCGCACTTTTTCTCTCCTCCCCCCACCATAGGACGCATGGCGGAGCCCAGCTGGACCGGCTCCTCCAACTACTCCCGCTTCTCCATCTCTCCTGCCAGCATCGCCAGCTTCTCTCTCACACACCTCACAGACTCCGACATTGAACAAGGAGGCAAGTGACGCAAGCGAGCACGCAGAGGGCTTTAGTATGGTTACTGAGACTGTAACGTGATAAAGGGCTTTATAAATAGACTTGACCTTGACACCCATCTGCACAAACATCTGACTGTGATCACATTGGTTCCCAGTAAAATGCAGGCAAACGTTTGGTAACAAAATTTAAATGGGGAAAACTACACGCCTACAGCAGTCATAGCGTACCCCACCCACACCACCCAAGTATTCAGAGCAGTCGTTGACGGCAATAGGAATTGCATATTTCTGGCCCTGGCGAAAACTTTTTCCCTAACTCTCTGCTCCTCTCCTCTTATGTCCACCACAGGAAGCAGCGAAGACGGAGAGAAGGACTAGCCTGGTATATGTCAGGATCATTTCTCTTCAAGCTATTGAGAAATGATCCTCTGCTTGCACTTTTTCAGGAGAGCTGAGTGAGGAGGCATGACGTGGTTTGGTACAAACCCTGGCGCTTCTCAGGCAGAACTGCTCTGTCCCCTCATGAGGGAGGGAGGGAGGGAGGAAGGGCTGTGAGGAGGACTCGTACTGAATAAAGAGACTGACAGCTCCCCAGTCGTCTACAACTACAAACTCCTTTTGGCAAACACGTCACCTCCCTAGATAACATCATTGTGTAAGGTTTCTAATAGTGCAATCTCACATGAAAAATGACTCTACCTGGACTTCGTGTTTGCTTTAAAGACTCATACAGCGCATTCCAAGTGTCCAGCTGCTTCCTTTGTTTTATTGTGTCGGTTAATGCACTCCTCGCCAAAATACCTTTTTATTTTCTCTCTTCTTCTCTGAACTGTTGAATGGAACAGAAGTAAAACAAGAGTCTGGCAATCTTGTGTGTGCAGCCAAATGGGAATAAGCTCTTTGCATTCGGAAGACCCTGACATTTTTTTCCGGGAGGTTAATTTGTTCTGCTCAATGTGCAATTGTTATGATAGTTGCCTTTTTGGAACCGTGATTGTTTGTTTATTGCTTTACCGTCGGTTATATTCACAATCTCCTAATTGGAGAGACCCTACGATAAGTATGGTATGCTAATATAGCTTTTAGAGAGACGGGTAGGGTATAAGGAAGCCCCTTGTCTTGTCTAATGGTCATAGGATAATTTCCTTCACCTATACTGTCATCTTATCAGACATCAACAAAAAAAATTGTATTGGAGAACAAGGAAGAAATAATAGCCAGTTGAAGAACCAGAAAGAAACTGTATAAAGCTATTGCCAATTCCGAGGAAAATTCTCCTAAAGATATATATTTTTAGCCATAGAAAGGATGTGGCTTTATTGGTCATTTTTGTCCAAATTATTTATCAGTAAATTGTATGACCGTGCTTGTTGTTCAGAGATAACTGCACCCCAATTTACTAAAGCAACAAAATTGCAAAATACAATTGTTTTAAAAGTTAAACTGTAAATATAAATTGAGTTATTTGTAAAAAAAAAGAAAAGTGCAATGAGTTTTTTTTCATTTAACATTTAGGTCCTTGAATGATGTTTTGGTAATGTGCAGGGACTTAATATTCAGTAGGAACACACTACTAGGAAAAAATAAATCGCTAAAGGTATTAATGCCCCTTTACTTTTGGTTCACCGTCAGACCAAGTGCTGCTCAGAATGTTTTTTGCTAAAGATATCATGCAAATAGCTATTTTGAACATCTAGGTTAAACCATTCTATAAGTGGCTGTACAGTGGAGGTGGGTAGGAAATGATATTGATCGGTGTTTGTATATAGTTAATTAAAGCGGTAACATCATGCCCGAATGAGATGGGATGTTGTATTCATGTTAAGCAATCAAACCAGTTCTTCCAAACTCGGGTTATACACACACTTTGTTCTGTATAGCTCTCCATTTTATTTGTCAAGGACGCCTTGAAATTTCTATCATTGGTGGTCTATTGAACAGCTATTCTTCACTTGTAGCAGATAATTATTTTCCCTCTTTACAGTAGCCACTGTATCTTAGACAAAGGTTAACCTCTGTTAAAACCAGCAGCCTGTGTTTTGGTAAACTTGAACATTTTATTTATCAATATCCTTATTTTATTCAACTACAGTATACATTTGCTTAATCTTGCACATTTGAAAAGTGTATCTTAATGTTGAACCTGTACTGATGTACATATTTTTTTGTTGTCTGTAAATGGGAAATAATGTAATTGAGTTTTAGGTTTGAGGTTTCATTATGTAATTTAAAGCAGAGTTGATAAAAATGGCAACATATCATTAGCAAACTGGTTAAATTAAGACACTAAAGCTATGTGAAAAATCATTGTCCTTTGAACTTGTAGATTTAAAAAAAAAAAAGTAATATTTTTACTTAATTGACGATCATGCTTAGTGTAATTGAATGAAATGTTTATAATTACACTGTTTAATATGGAAATAAATGCAAATGTACTTCTATGATTGCTTTGATCAATTTTATATAACACTTTGGTATTGGGAGCTACCTGAATTGCAAGGGTTCTTCAAATGTTAAACAGTATAATTGATTAAAATGCCTAGAAAGATCATTTAGGGGTGGCTATTACAATACTGAAATGCTTGGAAAGACGGGAGGTCTAATGTGAGTCTCCCCATATGTTGCTCTAAATGGTCTTGAAATGGCAAATAAATGTATGTCCATACCTGAAGTGAATTTCTTTTTAAGCTGCTGAGAAGGAATTGGAGAATTACACAAGTAATTCGAGTTTTATTTCATAGTTCTGTGCTTATCTGAAGACATCATAGATATTGGATCCTCTGTATACTGCCTCAACAGTCATTGTCATAGCAGGGTCTGAACGGACACGATGGTGTCTGGAAGAACCTCATATTGCAGAAAGAATGGGGAAAAAATGCCATTTTGACTCGTAACAAGAATACTGCAATTGTTGACTATAGTTCTCTTACTTAGGTGAATGTCAGGAACGCAGCTATAAAGCCATACTGGGGACGAAAAACACTTCATGGCATTTATGTAACAGCCCATAACACAAAGAAACAGTTGTAATGAATACACCACACACTTTTCAAATCAAATAACAAATGAGATGTACGTAAATCTGACAACAAAAACGATGTACAATCCAAACCTATGTGTGTACACAATCCTGAGAGGAGGCCAAAGACAAAATCGATTAAAGGGCTTGATATGGGAACCAGGAACCAAGCCCTTTGTACCAAATCCCTCCCCTCATACTAGGTTTTTACAGAACATTATGAAGGTGGAGGGGAAAAAAAAAAAAGAAGCCTTCACAAGATCCTAACGAACAGATAAGCAGAAAGCATCCACTTTTATATTCAATTCCACCAACAACGAATACTTACACACCCTTATGCTCCCTTTTAAATAGCACGTCAAACTGACATCATCAGGTTGGGAATCTTGGGCCATAGGCCAATGTAAACCAGTGTAAACCTCAGTAGCATGATTGGGCATTCCCTCAACAAGAAGGAATGGGCGCAATGGGAAATTAAATGTGTGCCGAGGAAGGTACAGGTAATGGGCGGCGGCGGGGGGCGGTCCTACACGCCCACAGCATTCCCATTCATTGGAGTCTGTGGCCTTGGGGGCAGCGGGCTGCGGGGGGAGCCCACGGGAGCTGGCAGCGGGGGCCTAGGAGCCTCTGTGGAGTTCCCCCTCACGCTGATGTGCTCCCACCCTCCCTGAGAAACCCAGAAGTCACGTTATTTCAGACACACTCAGATGGCTTCTCATCGTGGATTCAGGGAGAGGAGAGAGGCATCGGACACTTACCCCTATGCCATAGTCCCAGGACTGGCCCTTGGGCTGCATGGGTCCCACCCCCAGCCTGTGGCACACAGCTCCAGGGGTTTCTCCAGGGAAGCCCGGGACTCCATCTGCTATGATCCATACCTGAGCAGGCAACACAACAAAATACAAACCCAATACAGACAATGGATAATACATTATCAGCTACCTCTGATATTAGGAATTACAAGTAACATTTAGCAGGGAATTGGACACATACACCCATGAACCAAAATATCCACTGGGTGGTCATAATGGGTTAAAGATTAAAAACAACGCCACGCACATCAGTGTCCACTAGGATGGGTACATGATGTGTACATTTTGTACAGTTTATAAATAATGAATCTATGTACCGTATATAGGCCTACTGGATTTCTCTAATATACTGTGATCTTCTTGTACCCATCAAATGTATTATAACCTCAAGATATGTACTTGTATATATGCTTAATCTGACAGGTATTTATATTACTATTTGACTGATTGAAATCTGTAACAGATGTTGCATTACGCGTTTTTTGTAACAGGGATTGTGGGTATTTTTGTGACTGTTATCAGAAGTCTGAAGAAGAGCTTTTTGGTTCGAAACGTCACTGGCAAATAAATGTTTTAACGGGAGCTTATTGGTGTGCGGATCTATTTTTTCACCTGGTCATAACAGGTTAGCATGGGCACTCCGAGTGTTCTGCGGCTACGTGGCCCCATACGCAGCAGGGACCGATGCCCTGTGTGTTGTGACACATTCCTCCCTTAACCATCATTAAAATGTTCTGCCACAGTAGTCCTTCTGTTGGTTTGTTGCCCGCGCACATCATTGAGCCTTGGGCGCCCAACACCGCCTGGTTCGTGGGTTGTCCCTCCTCGGACCACTGTGGTTCGGTACTCACCACTGCTGACCGGGAGACCCCACAAGCCTTGCTGTTTGGGAGATGCTCCGACCCAGCCGTCTGGCCGGGAGCATTTGGCCCTTGTCAAAGTGGCTCAGGTCTTTACGCCTGCCCATTTCGCATCCAACACGTTGACTACGAGAACAGACTGTTCGCTTACAGCCTAATATATCCCAGACCTTTATCTCGTAACATGTCACGAGATAATCAACGTTATTTGCTTAATCTGTGAGTGGTCATAAGGCTTGTCTGTGTACATACAGTAAGCCCTCTTAATCTCATATATCGTTGATATATGTCACATAGCTACCTTCAAGAGAGACTGGCAGTACGGTAAACTATTGCTGGTTGAATATTATGTGAATTTAGTTAGTGATTTGGAACTACTGAAAGTCTAAACGCACAAAATGCAGACATAACCTATGTATAGCATTTAAAAAAGAACAACCTCCTGGCTCCACCTTCTACACTCTTAACATTTGTAGTGTGCAAGAAAAACACATAGGCATGCGTTGAATCATCCTTGGACTCCATGTTCTGAACGGTGCCAATAAACAGAAGTTGTAATATGATAGCCAAACAGTTTGAGCACGCCATGCAAATGTTTTTCTCCTCTGGTGTATGTATATATAGCTTACACCATCATATATATATATATATATAAATATAAAAATAACAGTGTAAGCAGGGGTTGTGTGTCTCTGGAGAAATCAGTTAAAATAGGATAGGGACATTAACCTGGTCCAGGGGACCCACGGAGACCTTGGTTACATTGCTGGAAATTAGCTCCCAGGCCGAGCCCTGAGGGTAGCTAGGAGTCAGGCCCTGTCTAATCCACAAGTTACCTGGAGAGAGAGCAGGAGAGAGACAAGGTACAGACAGAACAAGTCATAAGTAATGCCAACATACAGTCCAGAGACACATGCTGAGTTGAGTTACTGTACAGAAACAGGTTATGTGCTGCGTTTGGTTTCATGCTAAGTTATGTAAACTTACTTACTGTTTTCATCCACAGCAAACACAGATGTCCTGCCTACAGACAGCTGTCTTAGGGTCTGTCTTAGGGGAGAGGGGATGTGGTACCAGCATTCTCCTGTAGAGGGCGAGATAAAACACTGTTGCATTCAAGCCCTATAAACTACATAGAATTTATACAAAGGCATCTTTATACTGTGCATTACAGATTTACAGAAGAAAATGCATCATATCACGTCATAAGTGCAGGATGTAATTGTGACAAACCTGCAGGGTTTTGGGGAGACACAGACCCCCTGTAGAAGACTGCTCCATCCTTGGCAATGGCCCACACCTGATTGGCTCCGCCGATGGAGATGGATTTGAAGGGCTGGTCTGTGCCCACGTGGAGCCAAGAGCTACCCTGTGTGATTACAGCCACTAGGACTACTTAGCGTATGTGGCATTGCTCTGACAGTAGCAAACTAAATCTCTCAATAGACCTGAAAGCAAGGGTCGAGTACTTTCCTGCTCCACCAGTGTCCTACTTCGACATCCTTATGGCATGTTATTTCAAGTTTTCTACTCTCTCGTTTATAATTTTGTCCAGAATGTAAATGCCGCGGCCTCGCTACGGGCACAGCGAGACCGCGGCATTTAAAATATTATTATTATTATTGGATATGCTACTTCAAATACCCTAACAAATCAGATCAATTCACTGTGTGACTTTGTCTTGAAATCCATTGGGTAATTACCTCCCACTGTTGGCGAAACAAAACTCCTTAGTGAAGGTTTAAACTTTAAACCTTCATTGTTTCATACTTTAAAGTAATGTTCCTTTGAATTTCCATCCTAGGATGGAAAAGGAAAGGCTGAAGGAACATCGTTATGGATCCATTCAGTCTTGACTAGTTACTTTAACAGTCATTGTTCGTGAAATGTCTAAATGTCTAAATACTAAATACTCAATACTAAAACGACTAAATACACAGGCAGTGTTGTGGCTGTTCCTTACTGCTGGGGTTTGGAGGCTGACTCCCAGGCGACACAGGACGTCTCCCTTGTCGCTGAGAGCCCAGACGGGGATCTGCTCCATCCTGCTCTGGGACAGACATGGCATCAACGAGATGTCACTCAAATGGATGGGCGGGACTTGTACCCATGGACCTCTGAGAGTGATCTTACACTTCCTGTTAGGAAAATATATTTAAAAAATAAATAAAGATATAATATTATTAAGTGTGTATGTGTGTGTGTGTGTGTGTGTGTGTGTGTGTGCGCGCGTGCGTACCTTGTCCATCTCCTCCGTCTAACAAAGTCTTTGATGGTCTTATGTCCATGAAACGTCCTAGGTGAAAGAGAGAGTTAGACAAGAGGGTTGCGTGTCTGGCGCAGACTGTTGGCAACACATTCAGGCAGATACGCCCTCAGTAACATACACAGGGAAGTCTGCAGCGTATTGCCAGCCGTCTTTATCCGTCCCCCCGGGGACATTGTAATCCACGGCCCACTCTGTCACCTGCCGACGGAAAAGGGTGTCAACGGTGGAGAATGCGTGAATAAAACAGACACTGACTGTATCGGCCACTAATTAGTATCTTTACCCAGGACCACTGAGGGGAAGGAGGGTGCGTGTTGCCTTTTGTACACTCCTTCAATCCGCTTTCATCACTCCACATATGACGGTCTGTGGGAAGACCCCTGGAGGGGCGAGACACAGTTTGTGTTTTTGGTTAAAGCCTAAAGCGAACTCTTGCTGACCGCTTTAAAGCAGCATCTGCATTCTCACAACCCCCACAAAAACTATCTTGTGACCAAGGGGCCAATTAAGCGCTCCTACTTGTCAGTATATCCAGTCATTGGGTTCCATCTCTGATTCTCATACACGTGCACATTCCTGAGATCTGTCTGCGTGTGCATCTGAACGCCATCTCCTGAAAAAAAACAAAAAGAAACAACCACACATGACTGAATGTCACATGTAAACGTCTGTCGTTTTGCTCCAGCAACTATACTTCAGAGCAGCAATCTGCTAGCCAAGAATTAGGAGCACCCTTGGTAAACCTGAGCTATGAAGGAAATTAATAAGAAAAAACGGATGAATCAATTAATCACTTGATCCTACACTAGAGAATTTGGATATATATATATAACCTTTTAGTGAGGTAAAATTATAAAAATTTATAAAATAAATATTACATTTCTCAAAAACATGGAACCCCTAGAAATGTATTGTATGTGTAAAAAAGCATGTAAATGAATCATATTTTAAGCACACGTTTAAAACACGTTTAAAGGCCAAAAAAAAAAACGACTATCACTCCCGGTTTAATCAAAGGTTTTGTTCCTAAGATTAAGAATCAAACCATTCCTTTGCACAGAAAATAACAGACTGGAAAAGGCCATGGATCTACAGTGTTAATGAGGGGCTTGAGGCGGCGGGGGTTGTATTATGGGTGCATGTCTACATGGGCTTGTTTACCCGGCGTGGGCTGTTGCCCATCGTGCCCGCTGTAGACCCAGGCGGTGCTGTCCCACCCGATGCCCCACACCAGCCCCAGACTGTTAGACTCTACACAGCGCAGGTGGCCCGGGACCTGCCGCCAGAACCTGTGGCACCAGACGGCGGGAGCAGGAGGCGTTAGCAGACAGACGTGTTAGCATAAGGAAGTGTTAGCATAGCAAGTTAGCGCAGCAAGAGTAAGAGCCATCACGGACAAGATCTAAGAGATGAGTGACACCACAAGCAATGTCACCCAGATAACTGTTATGTTAGCATGCTAGCAACATCATTTAGATTATATTTGACTCGATTGGTGGTGCTTCCCCAAAACTGAGAAGTGGCAAGACAAACTGGTGTGCTTAACAGCACACATAACAGTGGTTCTCAAACGTTGACCACCCAAAAGACGTTGTTCATTGCTTGTTGCGTTGTAGTCAAGGGCAACCACTTTAAGTGATTTAATATAAAAGCAACATCAAATATACAGTATAACAAAATGTGCAATACTCTTATTTCAATATCTTAAAATCCTTCCACAGCCCCCTAAAAGCATCTTGCGACCACTCAGGGGGTCCCAACCCACATTTTGAGAACCACCGTTACACACACACACACACACACACACACACACACACACACACACACACACACACACACACACACACACGAAACCAGCCCCAGAACACTAGACTTTAGGAGTGAGCAGAAGTGATAACCATCCATTAGCATCTCACATGAGGTCACAGGACAGTGTGTTTGCAGGGGCTTCCAGGGAGAAGGAGGGCTCGTGGACCATGACGTCCCCTTTGGAGGTGGTGGACCACAGGGCCTGTGCGGACGGGGGGCCGCTGATCCCTCGACACTCGCAGCTACACTCACACAACAGGGACAACTAAACACACAGGAAAGACAATCGTCAGGAACTGGGACCGTATTATTAAAGTGCTAACTTAAAGGGATGCTCCCTCCGGTGGGAGTAAACCTTAACTTTACTTGTGAACCATTCAGCAGTGACTAACTGTGTCTAATTCAACCAAATATACCATTTCCTCAGAAAGACCAAAACATTTCTACCGTAAACGGTCAAAAATTATCAGCTTATTTGCTGTATTTTCTGTATTTGTGTTGAGTGTTACCCATTCGTTCATGTCCGTCTCAGTTGGCGCTGCTAAAAGCAGAGGCCACCTCTGTCGGGTCCTTTGGGATGTGTACACAGCAAAGGTGTAGGGACAGTCCCTGAGCACCGGAACAAGTGCTGTCACCTCGTTTATCAGCACATGGAGGTACTGAAAAAAGGGAATGAGCAAGAAAAGGAAGGGGAAAAAGGAGAAGTTCAAAACTTGAGACTGTCCTTTCAGTTGTAGGACAGTATGTTTAAGGACTGCCCAGATAACCAACTAATGTCTCTCTGTCAACTGTCTACTTACTGAAATTTAGGAACCTGTGCTTAGCTTAGATTGTTGTCTGAGTCCTAATATTAACCATTAATGGGTTAAATTAAAACACCAAACTATGCCTTGACACCAACCTTCTTCTCATCATACTGGGAGTAGTAGATGAAAAAGATGCTGTCTTTCCTGCCATTACAGCTGCTGGACTGCTCCAGAGCCACACCAACATCCACCCAACGCTGGGGCTTCCAGTCTCTCCACCAGCGCAAAGCTCCCTTACGCACCCACACCGACTGAACAATTCAACGAAACATAGAACAAACGTGAGGCTGAAAGTGACTCAAACGCAGAGGGACCGTCGAGGACTTGAGCACTCGACCTTACATTGCTCCTCTCTAGCGGTTTCCTGCTGATGTCCTCTCTGTGCTCCTCCTGGCGTTTCTCGCCCCAGGCTGCTGATTGGATGGGAGTCAGTGAGAGGGAGCTGGTCATTGGACCTGACCGACAGACACAACGGTCAGACAAGACGGCTAGTCAGACAGGCAAACAGAGGTACAACACAACACAAACACGCCACATGAGAGACAGTTCAAAATTGTTAACCTTCAAATGAGCTCTGTATATACACACAGATTAAAAAAAAATAGCAGAATACACCATATTTAGCTGCATTAAGTGTCATTTGCAATTAGGGTTGTCCTCCTTTCTGAACGAAATGCCTCTAAATGATATTCTTCATTAGACAGCCAACCACCTACAAAACATTACTTCAAAACTGTTTTTTTTGTCTTGGAAAGTCTTCATTTGAGAGCAAACTAATCTCTTTAATTTTATAAAAACAAAATAGAATGGAACGCAGGTTCCATGGTTGGTAACCATGGCATCCACCACCCTCTCACACCAATTCTCTTTATATTGTGGTTACAAGGTGCTGACTCCTAACGCACTAGAACCAACACAGCCGAGATCTTCGCTGCAGTACCTGTGGAGCTGAGCCAGCTGATCTGGGAGTGTGCGTCCACGTCGCAGCCCCCTCCGGAGATCCAGGCCCAGACGGGACCGTCCTCCTCCCCGACACCGTGAGCGGGCTCCAGACCCAGAGGGTAGGTGGCCACGGTGGCGCCGCCGTCCCCCGCCGCGGGCCCCTCCACCCGGGCGCTCCTGGCAACCTCGGCCCCCTCCAGGTCCACGTTGCTCCAGGGGACCTCGGGACCCGCTGGAGCTGGGAGGAGTACCGCACCCGGGGCTGGGTCTCCGCCTCCCTCCCCCCTAGCCGCCTCTGGGTCGGCGGGTTGAGGCGCGGCTGTTCTGTCGCGGTCGGAGACCAGGCTGGTGATGAAGCTGTCGCTGGGGGGGATGGTGGGTTTGCGGGGGGACGCAGGGCCGTCATCTGTCGCGGGGGTTTCGGCCAACCCTACGGGGGTTACGGAGGGGTCCGTGGCTACGTCCAGGGCTGGGAGGTTTTGGGGGCTGGCAGGGGGGTCTAACTCGGAGTCGGAGTCAGTGCAGCTCAACACTGAACCCTGGGAGGCCTCGGTCACACGGCCGCCAAACTCACAGTCATCTCTGTAACACACACACACACACACACACACACACACACACACACACACACACACACACACACACACACACACACAC
>JAODLI010022047.1:0-21781 GCA_027575585.1 Percopsis omiscomaycus | reverse complement strand
CCACTATCTTCCAGATCAGCGATAGGGGAGGGGGCGTACCCCTAAGAAAGATAGATCGCTTGTTTAACTACATGTACTCCACGGCCCCAACGCCTACCCTGGAGCCTGGAGCTGTCCCACTGGTACACACGCACACGCACACGCACACGCACACGCACACGCGCACGCGCACACACACACACACACACACACACTAAGGGATCAGGTGAACCTGATACACTTAAACAACGGTTCGTATAACAGCGCTATGATTTGTGCACAAGTCCTCAAGACTCCATACTCCATGTAAATATTTATATACAGTGTATATATTTAGTAGTATAGTATAGTATATATTTCTCCATCTCTCTCCCTCTAGGCTGGTTTTGGGTATGGTCTGCCCATCTCCAAACTCTATGCCCGTTATTTCCAGGGGGATCTGAAGCTGTACTCCATGGAAGGTGTTGGCACTGACGCTGTGATTTACCTGAAGGTACAGTGTTTTGATAATTCACGGCCCGCCAGGCATCATTTATCCATTGTAGAAAGGGTTCTCTTTGGTGGTGAACTTTGTACCTTAGCTACATAGATATATTGATTATTATATTATTATTACATATAATAAACGCTAGCAGAAATTCTTTCCTACATGTGTCAGCATTTTACCAGTGGGAGGGCGTTATGGCAAAATGTCAAGAAATAGAATCGTTTATTGATGTTGTTTCACCTGATGTGACGACGGTTGCGTTTGAACACCGAGTGTTAATAAGTATTGTTTAACTTATTTTGTGTTTCCACTAAAGGCCCTGTCCAGTGAGTCCTTTGAGCGCCTGCCTGTTTTTAACAAGTCAGCGTGGCGACATTACAAGACCAGTCCTGAGGCAGATGACTGGAGCAACCCGAGCAAAGAGCCACGCGATGCCAGCAAGTCCAAATACAATGCTAACAGATAACTATTGCACTGTTCTATCACTGTACTCTGCAGGCGTCTAAGAGCTCTTTGCCAAGTGCATGTATGATGGATGTTGTCCTTGGGTTATTCCTTAGGTTTAGTAACAGACTTGACATTCCAGTTAGCATAGATTACATGAACTTCAAGCTATACCCAGTGGCAATGAACATCATCTAACCTGCTTCTGTTTTTATGGCAACCTGTCTCCTCTGCAAGCATTACCAATGGTTCTCCCAAGACAGGGCTTTGTACATTCTTTTTATGAAGTGTTATTTATTTGGTGAGTATTTGCAGTGAATGTTACTAATATGCCCAATTGTCTCACTTGTAGGCTCTATTTGCTTTTGCTGACAAAGCTACTCCCCCTTGTGGCCAGCTACTGAAAATAATTAAATTCCCCAGCAGCGCCAAAGTATTGTCTTTTTGCTTTTCCCAACTGTACATAAAAGGGCCTTTGTTCCTCTCTCTCTCAAATAGTGACAGAAGGGTTTGAGATACAGTGATAATTGAGGGGGCTGGGGGCTTGGGGGGGGTCAAGTTTCATTTTCTTTTATTTGGGATACACTTCTGATTGAGCGCACAAATAGGTCAGAGTGTTGCTGACACGATCAAGTCTGGTTTCAGTGGCTCTTTGCTTAGCTGTTGAAAATGAAGAGGGCATTACACGATGCATGGGAGAAAGTTGTATGACAATTATGAGTTTTATTAATGAGTAAAATGAGAGAATCCAACAGATTTACTGTATTTTATGTCACTGAGAGAACGCCTTACTACTTGGGAAGTGGATATTTTTACTGGCCTTTCTAGCTCTAACTTCATATTAATTTCAAAAGGAAGGCACTTAAGTTTTAAATTCTTTTGTTGTTTTTGTTGTTGTAATAATCTTGGGGAGGCAGACATGACTATGCCAGTGAACGGTTTATACGACTTTATAATGTGCCTGGCCCCGTGAGACTATTGTGCGTTTTAAATACCACTCCCTGCGGACAGATGACTAGCAATATTAACCCTGAACAGTCATGAACCCCTTCACAAACCAGCATCACCCAGAGCTCGTCAGTTTACCCAGCTCTGTGCTCGGCAGAATGCTTGTGAAACAAGACCACGTTGTATAGCTTGCACCACACCAGCGTGATTTTATTAAACCCTAAGAATACATGCCACATAACTGGACCGATTACTTCTTATTGACTAACTTTGTCTACAGGATTCCTTGGTAGAAGTTTGGAAATTGTGGTTTTATCAACCTACAAAGTGGCCATTCCTGAACAATGTATTTTGGGTGGAATATTTCGTATTTAATATTTCGTATAATATTCACTCTACCGGAAATGGGGGCCGTCAATTCTAGGCAACTAGCTGTACTGCGCCATCTATAGGAATGGAGGTTGTTGTTCACACACCATTTAAAACATGAATTTTTTTTTCTTTCAAAAAATCGTTTTTGAGCTGAAAAAATCGATGTAGTATGTCGTGAAAATAAATATCGCAATATATTGCTGTATCGATTTTTTTTTTAGCGCAGCCCTAATTGTTAAGTATGTATTGTTAAGGCTGTACAATAATGTCCAGTATTTCCAGTATTGCTTTGATGAGAGATTCAGCTGTGAATGCATGGTGTCGATTACGGTACTCGCCTCTACAGAGCTGGGCCACAAACTATGGCCACAGTTGGGAGACAATGACATCCAGGTCAAAATTGTCAGGCATTCCACTTTAACGGATGAATGGTCAGGTGTTTCTGGTGTTTCTGGTCAGGGGGGCTTGTTTGGAGAATCTTGGTGGAGAAAGTAGACCTTTGAAATGGATATCAAACACTGCCTAAGAAAGAACTGGGTTAAGCTTAACTTCCTCCTCTGTCCCTTTTAGCTCCACCGCCACAAAAAGACAGAAGGGTAAATGAAGAATTGTGACCCATCTTCCTGTATTTCCTTCACTGCCAAAACCTTGAGATTTCACCACTGCCAGTGACTTCAAAGCCTTGCCATCCTATCTAGCAGTATATCATTAATGAAGCGTATATCTTGTGGTGATCTTGTTAATGGGCTCCAGCTTGTAACGTGTGTATTCTCCCAACAGGTTTAATTACTGGATGCAATAAGGGAAAGGTTTTCTCTAGGAACGTTAGGGCCAATTACCCAATTAAACTACCCAAAACCATTTAAGGGATATACTGGTATCTATACCTTTTTAATAGGGGCCCAGGAATCTCTCGCCTTCACCTGTAAGAGTAAGACTTTTGCATTGAAGACTGTGGTTGTACCTATGTATGCTATTACTGAGTATATAGGCTATAAGAGTGTGAACAATCTTTTTCATGGTTTCCTTCCCACTCTGCAGTAACTCTGGCTTAGAGAGATGTTGAAGCACTTTGAATGCAGACTCCTCAATGTGTAGGAAGTTGTGCAGAAGTTATGCAAGTAAAACGTAATGCAATTTTTAAATAGATTGTAAACTAGAATGCATATGCATACAGTATATGTCCTCCCCACATATACACCAATTCTGTATTTGACTTGATACCATCTTACCTACTGTACAAACCTACAATAAACGAACAGCTATTGCGTGTGATGTGTCTCAGACATTTTTGTTCTTTTATCTGTTTCACTGTGTTTTGAGAGTTACAATTTCCAATTATTGCAATTATACAATTATATTTGTTACATTTGTATACGCTTAGTTAAAAAATATACATAAGAAATATAAAATATGTAAATATATATCATTACATATATGTAATTACTAATGTTTGTGTTGTGTTACATTAATAGATTTTGACATTAGGCCACACTGCCGTCTAGGGGATGTATAGCGAGGTGCTTCTCGGGGTTCCGGGTTTCCCAAAAACGTAACTGGCGTAACGCCCTGTTACGTCACTTCCTGAATATGACTTTACCCGGGAAGGAGATTTGGCGCGGAATGTTCTGTTGTGAGAACTTGTCGCTTTCAGGAGACGGGACCATACGCTGTCATTAAACCTACACTAACAAAAGCGTTAAACGAATGGCGCCGGTATCAAACACAGACAAGGATATAGAAAATGGGGATGATGGTGAGTTTTAGTAACACTTTTTGTATGTTAAACATGAAGGGAAAAGATGCTAGGTATAGCATAGCTCCGTTCGTGACTTGTACCCAGCAGGTTCAAGTGACTAACGGGGCTAGGTATAGCAATGTTAGCTTAGCTTAGGTTTTCTACAATAATAGATTTGACCGTTTTAGTTAAGTTCCGAAGTGACGGCGTGGCAATGTACGTTAATGTCACTCTAATATCGCTAAATCGGCGCTTGTCTTTAAAATATTGCATAAGTTGTCGTTGTTGAAAACGTTTGTTAGGAGAATCATTACTGTCATTTGCACCTGTTGTTGTAAGAAGACGTGACGTTCCGTCCACATGCACAGGTGACGCTGCAGGTGAAGCCTGTAGTCTGGCGGTGTCTCGCTCCAGACGGGAGAAGAGGGTGAAGGTGGGAAGGAAGTCTGCACTGGAGCAGCTCAGGAAGGCAAAAAAGGGAGAGAAGATCAAATATGAGGTGAGTCAAGTGTGCATGCGGATCATGGGGAATGTATACACGTTGGCGTCATGCCCTCTTCTGTGTACATATTGGCATGAGGTGCCTCGGGCACACATACCCACTGTAGACAACACTGTAGTCCACCAAGACAACACTGATGCACACTATTGACTACTGTACCAATTTTGTAAGTCTGGGTTGGCAATAATACATTACACTTAACACCACTTATCTTAATAGCTTATGTTTTCTCTAAGAAATAATTTGTGTGTGTGCGTGTGTTTTGTTTTAATTCTTGTTAATTTTCTAGGTGGAGGAGTTTACCAGTGTATACGAGGAGGTGGATGAAGACCAGTACTCAAAGATGGTGCAAGAGAGACAGGACGATGACTGGATTATTGATGATGGTGAGGCTGGGGGACAAACTGAATTTATTTATTTAATATTTTGACTAGTAAGAGTGAGTAGAGAGGAGAATCATCGATAGTGTATACTGTATTGACCACATTTTTCGTTACGCCCCATGTCGTATAATTAGTTTCTCCTATTATTAGTTTCCTATTATTAGTTTCTCCTATTATTTTTTATTATTAACTGTTGTCTGTCACTATCCTATACTCCTCGTCTTCCTCAGATGGAACAGGGTACGTGGAGGACGGCCGAGAAATCTTTGACGACGATCTGGAGGACGATATAGTGGAACAGAACAAAGGTTGGGCTGATAATGAATGTGTATAGGTGTGTTTTTATGTAGGTAATTATGAAGCATCTGCTCTATTATGAATCCATATAATAATTTGTGTTTGCAGGGAAAGCTGGCAGGAAAGGAGCAAACTCCAAGAAGGATGTAAAGAAAGCTGCCGTAGCAAAACCGAACAGCATCAAGAATATGTTCATGAACAGCAATGTCAAGAAACCTGCTGAGGTCTGCAATTGCTGCTCTCACTGAATTGCTTGCATGTTAGCGTGAATCATCGGCCGTGTCTTAATGTTACGTACTGCATACTAACTAATTGTATATGATTATGCAAAATGTGAGTTTAGTGTATGAAAGATATTAGCGCTTGTACTAGATAATTGAGAATTCCAAGCATTCATTACCCGACTGACTGTCCCACAATGCTTTGCACCTTTATGCCACTGATGGAAAGCAGATGCAAACCTACATTGGGTTTTACCATGGCATTCAGCATATACGTTTTAAATCTCTCATTGAAATGGAAGCTTTTTATTTGGGGCTAAGTTTGCCCCAAGTATATTTGGTGTTGTACATACTGTCTCTAACCCTAACAAACTAATAGTTTAGTACATGTCTGAATCTTATGCTAAACAACTCTGTGGTTTATGCTCGGTAGCACCAAGAAAGTCACATTTTGAAATGTGATTGTGTTGCAGAAAGATGTGGACTTATCAAAAGACGACCTATTGGGCGACATCTTACAAGACCTGCACTCTGAGGTATGTCCTCTGCCATGCATAATGGGCAGGGCTAAGTGGGAAAACAGAATTATGATGCTGCTGAACCAAATCTTAGGGAAATCTATACCAGTCAACCTGTTACGTAATGTTACGTAAGCTATGTTAACTCTAATGTATCTGACTCTGCTCTCATGTAGCAAGAATAGCTGTTTTCATAGAAGATCTCATGTTCTAGTAATTTTGAAATCTGTCTACGCTTTTAGAAGCCATCCCTTCTGACCCCTCCCCCAGTGGTCACTCTGAGGAAAAAGAAGTGCATTGGATCACCAATGAACCCATTCTCTGTTAAGCCTCAAGCACCAAAGGTACCTTTTATAGTATATTATTATTGTGAATCAAGTATATTATTATTCATTGAAACAATTTACCTCTAAATTTTTGAACAATGTAACATAAAAGTTGTAAAAGTCTCTTGTGTGATGTCAGGAGTTACCCTCAGTTTCGGGATTAAAGGGCAAATTGCTCCGACCACCCACTTCAGACGCGCCCCCCAAACCATCAACCCGCCCCTCTCCCTCTGTACCTGCCCCTCCAGCGGAGAAGAGGAAAGTGAAAGAGGCGCTTGACGAACAGGAGGGTAAGAAAGATAGACACAGGACTTTTCACAAGAAACACTTTTCTACAGGTGCTTACAATGCGTTACGTGTTGCTCGGTCTGAATGTGTTATGCAGTGAACGACGCCATGGCGTTTGACAGCGTTGACTTTGACGAGCCAATGGAGGCGGAGGAGGAGGAGGACATCTCAGTTAAAGGGGCGGATCCAGAGCCAAAGGCTGTAGCAGTTGCTGAAGTGAGCGTGCAGCCTAAAGCAGAACCACAGGACCCTGTGCTACTGTGAGTCCATGTTTTATACTATTTCTATGTATTTATTCTAACTTAGGGGAGGACTTTCAACTCTTTTATATTTTTTACATTTACAGCATTTAGCAGATATGGTTTTTCCATAAAATCCTTCCATATTTCAGATCTTGTTTTAACTCTCTGCCACTTTCCTCTCCCAGGTCCAACAGGAAGGGAAGTTCATGGGGGCAAGAGGAGGAGGCTTCAGTCAGTGAGGTCCCGGCAGAGGTACAGGTCGACTCCAGCAAACTCCCATTGCTGGAGGGCCCTGACGGAGAGCTGATGTTCCGTTTCTATTGGTTGGATGCCTTTGAGGACCAGTACAGCCAACCAGGTAAAAGCCTAGGTCCACTTTATTTTAAAGCATGTCACTAATGTACCGCCACACTCAATGTTGGAAATCGCGTAAATGCATGAACTGTGGGTTTCAGGGAAGAAACCCACACGTTTTTAATTTTGATGATTGTGGTGTAGGTGTGGTGTACCTCTTTGGGAAGGTGTGGATAGAGTCTGCCAAGGCATACACCAGCTGCTGTGTATCTGTCAAGAACATCGAGAGGACCATGTATTTCTTGCCTCGTGAACATGTGAGTGTTTTGCTGTCTGTCATCTTCATCAACTTCTCTTGCATAGCAGTTTCTCCTAATTGAACCATACTTGATGGATGAAAGTGTCTGCCAAATGGGCTACCTATTCTAATTTACGGTAGCATTTTTTTCAGTTGGTTGGTTATTTTGATTGACAGAAAGTGAACCCCAAGACCGGGGAAGTGTCAGACACACCTGTGGGGATAATGGATGTCTACCAGGAGTTCAACGAGCTCTCTGAGAAGTTCAAGATCATGAAGTTCAAGTCCAAGGTGAGTAATACATTCCGTGACATCAAGTCTATTAACCTTAGCACAACATGCATTGTACTTGTTTGTGAGCAAGTTTCTGTTTGCATTGTCCCTCTGTAGAAGGTAGAGAAGAAGTATGCATTTGAAATTCCCGATGTTCCCTCTCAGTGCGAGTACCTGGAAGTCAGATATTGTGTGAGTACACACTCAATTCTTCTTTTCCACATTGTAGCCAAGCTAAGAATGGGTTTGGGTACATAAATGTTTAATCATTTTTGTGTTTATTCATGTCATTCAGGCTGAGTACCCTGCATTGCCTGCTGACCTGAGGGGGGCTACCTTCTCTCACGTGTTTGGAACCAACACCTCTAGCTTAGAGCACTTCCTCCTCAGCAGGAATATCAGAGGGCCGTGTTGGCTCGACATCAAGACCCCGCGTAAGGGAGGATTATGGTTTTGCATTTTTAAGTTGAATGCGTCAATTTTGGTGCACTTTGAGAGCAAAATTAAGAGGCTAGATCTATGAATAACTTTGCTCTTATATACAATTTTGTGCTCTAGTAAACAATTTGATTGCCAGGACATCAGTGTCACCCATATTTGGTGCCGATGGTGTACAACTAATTTATGTCTAACATCATAAATTAGTATGAAAATGGGAGAAATGTGAGCAGAGCTGAGTTGTGCCGCTGTGAGCAGAGTTCGCTGTCCCCTCTCCTACTCCACTTTCTTGCATAGGAAATGCCTTTACCTAGTTAGGGTAATAAATGGGAAGCACTGGTTTTGTATGGAAAATAATGGTAGAGAGCATACTGCCAGTACTTAAAGGAAAGGTTCCAAACTTTGTTAGTGCTCTGGACCCCAGAGACGCTTTAATAAATGCTGGGGACCCTCGGGTTGTTTGTGTGGCAGGGAATTGGCTGAAATGATATGCATTGATATATACTGTGTATATATAAAAAAAAATCTTTAAACAAATCAGTCAAATACTGCTGAGGGAAACACATACAATGCTCCTGAGATCACCACAACCCTTCAATAAGGCATCACTAAATGTCAAATTTCCCCATGACAGATCCAATGCATAGAAATGGGGAAATAGTTGACAATGGTATATTGTTCGTGACCTCTGACCTCTGTCTGCCGTAGAGTTGAACCCTCAGCCTATCAGCTGGTGTAAGGTGGAGGCTCTGGCCATCAGGTGTGACCTGGTGACTGTGGTGAAAGACCTCCCCCCTCCACCACTCACGGTCATGTCAATCAGCCTCAAGACCGTCCAGAACCCCAAGACGCACCACAACGAGGTCAGTCTTGGTACACACACACACACACACACACACACAGATAGGTAAATACTCCAAAAAAAGCTTCAGTCTGACACTATCCAGTTTAGGTAATTTTGGTGACACCATGGAAAGTAATGGCCCCTTTCCATTGCATCTAGGCAGTGTGCAAACACTCATTGATTGTCGTGGCAGCGGATTCAAAGCGGATCTGCTCGGCGTGTACTGTGCAACAAGCTTTACTGTCATTTCTTTGTTTGCAGATTGTGTCCTTGGTCGCTCTGGTCCATTATCAGTTCCATATGGATAAGGCGCCACCTCAACCCCCCTACCAGACCCATTTCTGTGGTGAGTGATCACACCTCACACAAGATCAAGGAGAGAGAGATGATTTTTGTAGAAAAGTTCAGGGTACATTTTTGTTTGAATTTATGTATTTATTAAACATTTCTGTTTTTGATTTTCAGTGGTCAGTAAACCCAACGACTGCATCTTTCCCTACGACTTTAAAGAGGCTGTGTGGAAAAAGGTTTTTATTTTTTATTTTACCAATTGCAGAATCAGAAAATTTTTAATAATTTAATCTCACCGCTTTGCCAAAAAAACCCAGTGAGTGGGATTGTTTATTTAATGAACATGTCTAACTAACTAGTCTCTGTCAGAATGGTAAGGTGGAGATAGCAGCCACAGAGCGGACTCTCCTCGGCTTCTTCCTGGCCAAGATGCACAAACTTGACCCTGACGTTTTGGTGGTGAGTAGATATAGGGTCAGAGTAATTCCACACAATAAACCCCAAGACGGACCAGGCAGGCCACTGTGTCTTTACTTCTCCCTGTAGGGTCATGACATCTTTGGCTTTGACCTGGAGGTTCTCCTGCAGCGCATCAGCTTCTGTAAAGTCCCCCACTGGTCCAAGATGGGGCGCCTCAGGAGGGCCACCATGCCCAAGTTAGGGGTGAGCAGACAAATGCGTTGGGACTTGAGTCTCATGTGAGCAGGATTGTGAATAACAAACCACACGTTTATATTACATCGATGCAGTTCAATATGTGACGTGTGCATTTTCAGGGACGCGGGTCCTTCGCGGAGAAGAGTGCCACCTGTGGCCGTCTGGTGTGTGACGTGGAGATCTCGGCCAAGGAGCTGATTCGCTGTAAGAGTTACCACCTAACTGAACTGGCAGCACAGGTGCTGAAGACGGAGAGGGCCGTCATCCCACCAGAGAACATCAGGAACCTGTACAGGTGTGCTCAGACGGCTCAACGTCTTCTGTCCTAACTAGTTAATTGTGTCCCAGTCAACGCTACCGCAGCTCTCCAGCAGAGGGAGGGTAATCATGGGTGGCGCAACTACTTGCTAAGAATTTTCCTATGGTGGAACCAGTGTGCCTGTGTTCACGCTAAAGTGTGTGTGTGTGTGTGTGTCAGTGACTCTCCTCACCTGCTGTATCTGCTGGAGCTGACCTGGATGGACGCCAAGATCATCCTGCAGATCATGTGTGAGCTCAACGTGCTGCCGCTGGCTCTGCAGATCACCAGCATCGCCGGCAATGTCATGGTAACGCCCACTGCCCTATGCTCCCCTCACCCTCCATCGGGTGAACTACATGACGCTGTATCACTCGAATCCTGCACTGTGCCTGCTACTGTAATGGTCCTGTGTTTCAGAACTATTTAAATCAAAGTCCTTGTGCTCTTGGCATACCTAATGTTTAAAAGGCATGATGTGTAATGTTTTGGGCAGGGTACTCCCATATGTACTGCAATACATACGTAGTGCCTTGAGCAGAATTATTGTTCTGTGGTCTACTTTTGATAAACGAAAAGATTAAATCCTCTTTCTGACTCTGCAGTCTCGTACTCTTATGGGTGGGCGTTCTGAAAGGAACGAGTTCCTGTTGCTTCATGCCTTCCACGACAAGAACTACATCTTACCTGACAAACCCTCCTTCAGGAAGGCCCAGCAGGAGATGGTACGAACACACGCAGAAAGCAACTGTATACACAAGCTTTTTTTATTAAATTTTTTCAAAAAAAGCCCCAGATTTCAAAACAAAATGTAAGCTATCCATGCAGGGAAAACTGTGAGCAAGGCTGCAACTCGGTCGTCCTATGGACATATCAAAGTTTGACGTTAATAAAGCCAAATTGCTAACAAGGCGGTAGAAAAGTTGGAAAAACAACAAAGTGGCGGCGGATTGCACAGGGTTGTTGACGTAGGACACAGCCCTTATTAAATTTACAGGTTGAAACAAAAGGATGGAAATATTCTGCGTAATGGAAATATTCTGCGTAATGGAAATATTCTGCGTAATATTTGTTATCTTTAATTTGCTGTCGCTGCTTTCGGCAGGCGGAGGGGGAGGAAAATGTGGACGCAGGGATGGGCAAGAGGCGGAAGAAGGCTGCGTATGCCGGTGGTCTGGTTCTTGACCCTAAAGTTGGTATGTGTGTGACAAACAATTTTTACTTTTTTTTCCCCGCTCTCCTTTCCATCATTATTGCTATTATCAAAATCCTTCCCATGAATTTAGAGCACCATCCTAATAATATTTTAGAATAATATGGATGTATTTTATGTAATGTAATGTATTTTTTATAAATTAGCTTTTAACTGGGAATTGAGAGGTTTTCACCCAACGCCACCATAAGATGTTGCACTTTGGCGGATGCTTGTTGACGTCTACGCCTCTCCCCTTGTCTCTCTGCAGGTTTCTATGATAAGTTTGTGCTGCTGCTTGACTTCAACAGCCTGTACCCCTCCATCATCCAGGAGTTCAACATCTGCTTCACCACAGTGCAGAGAGAGGCTAACAACAACCCCCGCAAGAAGAATGAGGTGCGAGGCGAGTGGGGGGTCCTAAACGTGAATGTTTAGTGATGGTGTAAGATCTACTGGCATACCTGTATAACACCTCAGCAGAAATCTCAGTTGGCAGGAACAACTGTTACTGTAGCAAGAGTCGCACTGCCACGTGTTCTATTAAATGTGTTTGTCTTCTGTGGACTTTTTTTTTCTCCCCCCCATTTGACACTCATCTACATTTTGTGTGTTTTGTTGGGTAATGTGCAGTTGATAAAAATGCCACTAGAGGGAGCCTACGTTTTAATGAGGTCGTTTTTTTGTGTGTGTTTTTTTTTTAAATAAAGTATGCTGTAAATAACATGCATATTTTGTACTAAAACATTCTAGCATGCTTTGTGTCCACCGTAACAGGAGGATGAGCCGGAGGAAATTCCAGAGATCCCAGATGCCGACCTGGAAATGGGAATACTGCCCAAGGAGATTCGGAAGCTGGTGGAACGCCGTAAACAAGTAAAACAGCTGATGAAGCAGCAGGACATCAACCCAGACCTCTACATGCAGGTATATTCACGTCTACACACAACCCAAAACGATACACTAAGCTGACCTTTGCATCAACGTGCAGTATATTTGCTTGTATACCAAATCTTATCAATCTACCAATCTCAACCAGTTTTTATATAGATCATTATTGTATCATAACGCCTATATGCAAGTGCTGCATGCTGTCTAGTGTGTCATGTGTTTTAGCTTATACTGAGGGGCAAATATTCCGTGCCACCAGGTTCTTAATATAAACATCTGCTCACAATAATGTTGAGATGCCTCTGGCCTGCATTAATTTCACAACTTGGCAGGCTATCAAGCATATACTTTATGGTAGTTTTACTTAAATTTTTTTAAAGTTACTTCTAAGCATGCAAACCCCTGTTATCCCCCTCTCACAAGAATTTTGTGAGAGGGGGGCAGGATAGCCTTGTGGTCTAGGCGTTGGACTTCCAGCCGCAAGGTTGTGGGTTCAATCCTCGGCGGTGGCCTACCTGTAAGCATCCTTGAACAAGATACCTAACCCCTACCTGCTCCATGTAAAAAATGTACTAATTGTAAGTCGCTTTGGATAAAAGCGTCTGCTAAATGCTGTAAATGTAAATGTAAGTAATTGGCGTCTTTCTTTGTGCCCCAGTATGACATCCGTCAGAAGGCTTTGAAACTGACTGCCAACAGCATGTACGGCTGCCTGGGATTCAGCTACAGCCGCTTCTACGCCAAGCCACTGGCTGCTCTGGTCACCCACAAGGGCCGAGAGGTGGGTGAGAGGTTAAAAAATACACCCATGCAAATACACCTGTACGAGCATACTGTGTGTTTAGCTAGCATCCGTCGGTACATAAACATAAATTACACATTGTCGCACAGTGGAACACAAGGCCATTAAACAATTAAAATTAGGTAATATAGCTGGGAGTCCAACACCTAGACCACTAGACTATCCTGTCCCATACATCTATATAATCTACATATGTAAATAAATATACGCTATAAGCAGGGTGCAATTTGTAAAACAAAAAACAGAGGGGGGATATTTTGAAACATTTTTATTCATAAAAATAAAATCATGAACTTCAACTTCTTAACTGCATTTGCAGGAATTTGTAAAAAAAAAATCTTATCTTATGAAGTAGCCTAGCGCAATCTTAAACTTTCCCCACACGCCCACACATGAACTGTGATCCTACACAACAAAAAAAACATGCAAGAATTAAATCCTCCTTAAATCCCCTTTTCATTGTTCCCAGCTAGCTAGCTATAGTTTTCGCGCTGAAAATTGACATAAATATTTGTGCTTGCTGACCTTCTGTAAAGCCGTACATGGATCAAAGCTAATGGACATGATCAGTAGATAAATTGGCCACAATGTCATCTAATGTCTCAGAGGCCAGCGCTGACAGTGGGTGGTCCATTTAGGATTTTATTGTTCTATCGCACTATAGACGGTTCACTTTACAGCGCTTTACTTAGTTTAAAATGGGCTAGGCTACTTCTATATCCCAGCTTCTGCAGAACCGCGGATTGACTGCAAAGTTAAACCATCACAGTAGAAACAGTTTTACTGCTGCTGTTACTTTTTAAAGTAATAACGTTAACGTTACATCGTGATGCAGAGCTGCAGTGAAAAGACAGATGCGTTATGTATAGTTTATGTCATGCAATAAAATGCAAATCAATTATTTAAAAATCATACAATGTGATTTTCTGGATTTTTGTTTTAGATTCCATCTCTCACAGTTGAATTGTACCTATGAAAAAAAATTACACACCTCTACATGCTTTTGAAGTAGAAAAACTTGTTCTCCCCACTGTATGTGTGTAAGTGCTTAACTCTGAAGCGCAGTGACTGGATTAGGCTCCCCTAATCCAGTCAGTGAGTCCAGTGAGTGATCAAAAAGCTTTAGCCTCTATTGAGTGAAACCCTGGTGTTACTTCGGTCATTCTCAGTGGTGTAACTGGGACACTGGGCTGCTTGTCATCACAGAAACAGATCATCAGATTGTGATGTTTATTCCCGCTTCAGTAATATGCTGCCTTCCATTCGACACACAGCTCCACTGCCCAGCAGAGCTGCTACAGTCTCGCCAGTGTTGATGGGCTATTACTCCTGCAGTATAACCAATGAGATAGCACTGTGGGCGGGACATTGAGCAAGTCTGCAGAGTGGTGATTACAGAGAGACGGCTACATCAGAGCCAGCCAAAGTAGCGCATTTTTAAATTAAATTGACTCTAACCAAACCACGGATCGATCCGTGATGAGTTTTGTGATTTGTCTCGCCACTAGTGTAGTAGCACTGATAACTTTGAGGGGGGGGATACATTTTGTCCCTACTGGGGATAAAAATAATGGAAATCCCACTGGCAAATCGCACCCTGGCTATAAGCATTTGCCAGCATTTTCACTTCCGTTTTCCTCCACCAGAGGTCACTGCTACATCAGGTTCTGCTTGTTTTATCTACTGTGATTCCCTAATCCCCTCTTTTCTCACTCCCTTACTCCCCCTCTACCCCTCCCTTGCGCTCACTTTAGTCTCTCCCTCCCACCTCCCTTTAAAAAAAAATAATAATCTGTTTTCGCCTTCTTTGTCAAAATATTAGTTTAAACCGGCGATATCAATGATGGGTTTTCTCCAAGCGTCATGCCCTCAGTGCACCGTCATCTAAAATGTGATTACGACACACAGACACATAAAAATAAGAGCAAGGTAATGTGAACACACTGCGTGACATAAACATCTATTTCTGGGCTGTGTGCTATTGTATGAGTAACTGAACACCGCGCGCACACACACACACACACACACCATGCTGGTGCTCATGTGTTGCATTTAATGAGCTCCAACAATACACATACTCAGCACAGTGGCGTTGGGTTTAGCCTCTGGGGAGCCCTTCATTATGATCCCCTTACACACAGATTGTGTTGCTTAATAGAGGCCATGGAAGCAACTCTGTGTGTGTGCTATGTGGCTATTTGTGCCTGAGGTCATTCTCCTTGTTCATTTTGGAGAGTTACATTGTAGAAGATGTGGATTTGAGTTATTGGTACAGGTTTGAGTTTCTCTCTCTCTCTCTTCAGGCTGCCAGGCTCGCCGTTTGTCCCCCCTCCAGCAGCCATGGGTGTGTGTGGATTAATTACATTTCACACCCAGCTTTCTCGTTCTCTCTCTCTCTCTCTGACTCTTCCTGGGGTCAGAGCCAGTCTGAGCCCTAAGCACAAGCTTAATGAATGAATGACATAGTTTAGCAACTTGTTGGCCTTCTTATTTAATAGAAAATGGAATTCAAAACGGCATTATTGGAGTATTTCTGCTACGCTAGGTTTTATACAATGAGTGACAAATGAGATTGGAGAGTGGACACCGTCCGAAAGGTCATGAGGCAGCGCTGAAGCGTCAGCGAAGAGTATGTGGTACTAAGCAAGGCGCCACCGCTTCTTAGCATTTGATTACTTGATTTGGTCATGTTAAACCAATAATATAATCTGTACCTAAACTACATAGATGAATCTACACCTACTGCCTGTCAACACACCTATAATGTCACTGAGAAATGCATGCAATTTAAATGTCTGCTTTCTGGTAATGGATTTTGAGCTCAAATTTTTTTTTGTTTTTACATTTTTCAACAAAAAATGCATTTTAGTTTGTTTCTGCCCTTTAACAACTGGTAAATAATATCAATCTTTTTTTTGCAGGGTGATAATTTTAAATAATTCTGTTTATTATTGTAACAAAAAAGAGCAGTTAAAGACGCATCTCCTTCGGCTCATCTGCACTATTGTAACGGTAGATTAACATGTAAATATCATAAGTTATAACTGTGGTACAAGGCTTAGGAGGTATTTCACCCAACATTCATGACGCTGTAACATATTTTGGACAGATGACAAGAATAACGAAATATAGCATTAAAACAGGTACACATTGCCTTGCATTCAAGATGGGTGAAGGACACTAAAACAAGGTTGTCCAAGAAGGATGCAGTGACCAAAACAAAGACCGCGGCCTCAATGATGTGGCTCTTGGCATGTACCCATCTGAAATACAGTAAATAATTTAGTATGTTGTTATCCTAAAGACCCTTACAATAAGGATAGTCTTGACTGTTTTTCAAGGTGCGTCAATGGCCTAAGGTTCCAACAAAGGTCCCATTGCATAGTGTGTTGACGAGCAGCCTTGTTGCCAATGTGTCCCTGTTACTGGGTGACACGGCGAAGGTAATAAGACAGAACTGTCATATCCACAATGCTTGAAAACTTGCACGATCGCCTTGTGGAGTTCTACGAATGTCGGGATTGGCATACCGTAATTTGTCACTCTGAAGTCTCATAACTAGTTAAAACAAAGGTTAATGTGTTCGGGGAAGAGCTGGAAGAATACAAAATAGCTTTGTCTGTCCCAGGCGGGAGCTAGAATTAATTTAACTTAACCAGGAGCCAAGTAGTTCCTGGTAGTTTCCGATTGCTTAAACCGCAGAAGGGCAGCTCTGGTGTATTTGTGGATACTGCTGTTGGCCTCCCTTTACCCCCGTTTTAATCATCACATTTGCACTCTACATTAATATCAAGATTTAAGAGGCATTTTATTTTTATAATTGTAACATGTGCACCAACTAATACTTTGTTAGCAATGTAAATCCTCCCCCCCCCCCACCTCTCAGCACAGTCCCTTCATCTTTTAGAGTGTGTGCGTGTGTGCGTGTTTGGTATATTTATTGATTGGATGAGCTCTCATCTTTCTCTCACTCTTGTTCTAAGTTGAGGCCTCACGCCCTCCTCTGTGAGAATTCCTTTAGGCCAGGGGCCACAGTGATTCTATGCCCCAAGCAAGGGTTAACTTAAAAGGGCTTGGAAGGGGATGACAGACCCTTGGCCTCTGTTCTTCTGATCAGATTTGCCAAGTTAAGATTGGAATTACCCCAGTTAGCTATCCACCCCTGTGTGTGTGTGTGGATCTGTCTTTCTCTATCTGTAGCATTGCATGCATGTGTCTATGTGATGATATTTAGTTGCCTGTGTTTATGTGTGTGTATGTCCTCCTCGTAGCTCGCACAAGTGTGCGAGCTACGATCCGAACTCTGCCCTTTGTCGGGGGAACCATTTGTTGTGGCCCTTCTCTGCCCTGGTATGTGTGGGTATTAAAGGGCATGATGGGTATTAACAGGAAGGTGAAGGTTTAGAATTACACAGCCGAGGGTCCACCGCATGTTGATGCCCCCCCCCTCCCCCCGAAGCGTTTTATTTTAGGTTCTTTTGTATGTTCGCCAGGGAACTGTTGGAAGCATAGAAGAAGGAACATAAAACATAGAGAATGTAGTGTGGATGTAACATTCAAGTAATTTCTGACTCTATTCCAGAAATGACTATTGCATAGGATTGAATGTAATGGAAAATAGATTTTCGGATCATTTAATCTGAAAGAGGATGGAACAAAGTGGAACCATTCTAGTTTGGGGCTAGTCAGAAGCATTTCTGTGTCCTTTCAAAGATTTCTTTGTTGCAAATTTTAGCTAAGATAAAAACTTCTGTTAGTAGGGCTTTGCAATGCTGGGCCTTGGCATGTTATCTTTTAAAGATAAACAGAATAAATGGGTCGTGCTCATGAGCTTGACCTATATATTGTATCTGCGTATTTTGTCTGGTTATATTGAGATGCATCTTGTAGCTAGAGAAAATCAAGAGAATCTTTGTCTCAACTTCTCCTTGTTAACCATATTTGAAAATGTGTGCTTTTCATCAGTATCGGTCAGGCTCTAATGAAGCACATCATCTGGTCTTTAGATCTTGGCCTCGTGTGTTGCTGCTAATCGAGTGACGTTAACTGCACGGGTCATTAGAAGTTGGCGATTGTTGCGGAACGCAAATTAGTTTGACCTCTGACCCTTTGCTAAGTCTGACAACCCTTAGCAGGTGTGTGTGTTTGTGTCGGTGGCATGTCTCAGGGCAGAGGTGGACTCCTAAGAGCTATTCTACTGTAATTGAGTCTCTATCCTTGTATTTCAAAACAACAGCGTGTATCTGACATTATTGGGTGGCATGTAGTGTGAAAGAGGGAGACAAACTGGGGTGACAGAAGTCAGGTTGGGTTAAAGCCAGAGACATTATAGAAGAGACGGACAACTCCATAAATCCGAAATGGAACTTCTCGGCCATCTTGAGATGCTGTTGTACCACATTTTTTAAAACCTTATTTTGGGGCAAAGTCTGCAAATTTTTTACGCATTTTATCAGATTTGACTGGTGATTGCAGTTATGGCTCTCACCATTCATTTAGATAGGGTCTTGTTTAACTTCCCGCGGTGTTACAAAAATTTCTGCTGAGTGGCTAGACTTGTCTATAAGGACTTTGGTTAAAGTCTTGCAAAAAATGGTGGTTAACCAGTTCAACTGTTGACAAATGTACTAATTTTAAGTTGCTTTGGATTAAAGCGTCTGCTAAATGCTGTAAATGTAAAGGTATGCGTGTGTGTGTGCAACTTGTTAACTTGTAATGAAGTCGTAAGTAAATATTGTTGCCCTCCCCTGTCCCTTGCTTAGCTTCTAGATCAGCCCTGCTCTCTTCAGAACGACAAGCCGTTTGAAGCGTCTGCAAATGAATGTAAGAACCTCCAGGCCACGCTGCCCTGTGTATTGTGTGCCAATACAACAGCGTTTGAGTCATTATTAGCAGCCCAATTTCTCGTGTGCGCATGTGGATGGATAGTTCCACTGTGTCTGCTCCTCTTTAAGTGCTTGGCTTTACTCCTGTTATGAGCGGACTTAACAAATAGTCACGTGGGACCGGTGCTGCTATTTCAGCTACATTCTGCTGTCTGTGAGATGGAACATGGGGTCAGAATCTCAACTGCCACTCTAGTAATGCACTAATGAGGCCATGTGAGACTGGACTAATGGCGGGGATTAGGATTGATAATGGATTGATCTCATTTATGCCTATAGGATTTAGTAATAAGGTGGTAATGTCTGCTTAATTATGTCTTTATGAATTATCCAGACAAAGATGACAAATGTTCAGTGCCTTTTTAAATCTTTCTCTCTGGAATAAAGGTTCCTTAAAATATCTTATACATTTCCATGTCGAATAAAATCTTAATTTTGATGCTGATCTCGGTGAGTGAGAATTGGCACACCAAAATGGTGTCCATGGAATGCTAATGAATTTTGTTTATGGAAGTTGTCGTCAACCAAGTGTATGATGACATTAAATTGGCTTGAACTAATTTGTTACCATTACTGAAGGTCAACATTACTGAACATTTCTGCGCACCTCCTATTGTATCATCTCAGCCCATGCTCTGTGCTAAAGCTTATCTTCTTCATGGCAACATTGTTCATAATCTGGGGTGAACTTCTGTAGCCGTACTGGGGGGAACATGCAATGGCACACCAACAGGTGCCCTTTCCATTCACTTACACTACAGTTGCAATTGATTAGACCCGTTGTCGTCGCAGAGTTATTTTAGATGCGCCTGAGTGTATTTGATAGGAGTCGTTTGTATTACTAGTAGTATTAGTGCGGCACAAAATCATTGTGTCTCATGCATCTCTACAGTGTGATCACTGTAGTGTTATAGGGCTTGTGGTTTTCATGTATGTGCATTAGTGTGTAAGATTGAGATCGGCTTAGTGTGAGAGCGCTTTTCGTGTGTGTGTGTGTTTGCTCAAACGCCCGTCTGTGTCATTGGTAGCCAGTAGCCGCCCTACGACAGTGGTGTCTTCGTTCGCAGGTACTATTTCAGGCGGTCAACTGTCATCCCCAAAATGCTTTTCGTCTGAGCGCTTTTCAAAACAATCGCCACCGGAGCCCCTCGCTCTTTTTACAAGGGCCCTCCGAGGTTTAACGTGCCGCCTCTGATCCACTGATCACAAACGAGGCGGGGCATTAGTGTGAGTATGCTGGGGTGATGGTGTGGTTGCTTGGGAAAATGTTAGGGTGAGGCGGGGGGGTTACTGGGATGTCCTCTGAGAGACTGGGCAACTGGCTCATTTATCCGTTTGTCTTCCATGCTGTCACTGTATGTGCTTGTGTCTCCCTGCCTTGTCAGTCTGTCAGCCATCTTTCCACCCTTTCATCTATTCCTCTTAGTCATTGCTGCAGGCAGGTCAATGAAGAACAGAATCCTTATTTACAATGACAGCCTGGCTGAAAACAAAAGACCTCTTGGAGGGTAGGCTGGGGATTTGGATGAAAATAAAAGGCACATGAGAGAGAGACGTGACGACAGGACAAATAAATCGCTAACGGATAAGGCCAACAAATAGCAGAACAACAGCTGGGAACAGGAAAACATCACAACAAGGCAGAGCCACTCGTCAATTAGCATGACAAGCCGCAATAATGGGCCCTGCTAATGGGTACAACTCGTGTACAGACACACAGGTGCATACTGGCACTAGAAATGAGCATACCACGCAAAGTAGAGTGTTTAGAAAAACAAGGATGGAAATAAGTTGGGACAGAACAAAGATCAGAGTGTATTACAACAAAACGGCAAATGTCCCACAATGTCATTCAGTGTCCTTAAACTTTGATTATTGATATTCAGCGTTAGTCTTGGCTTGATACAATGAGATCAATTGCTTTCTACAAATGTATTGCTGTTCATAAGATTAAACTTTTTTTTTTTTATGCCATCCCACTTTTATACACCTCACTCTTGTGTTGCATTTCCCTTTTTTTTTTTTTTTTTCCTCCTGCTTTCTCTCTGATAAATATTGTTTCTTCATGCCCTCCTCCCTCCATTTCTTTCTCTGTTCATCCCAGCGTGACCCATCACTGCTCTGTAGTTTGACCTTCGATCAGAAGTAGAAACACGTGCTGCTGACCCGTTTGAGAGGGAGAGAACCGGGGAGATCCTTACCCACAATGCTCTTGCCGTGGCCCTGCACTCTGCGGGAGAGTGGCCGGCAGCACGCTGCTCAATTAACGACCCGTCTAATTATACAGGGAGCAGAGGACTGGAAACACGAGGCTCTGACAAAAGGGCAGGTGTCTCTTGTAATGGAGTGATTCTTTACACTGTGAAGGAAAATAAACCGAGAAATGGCGAGAGAAACTGATAATTAAATGTACTTTTTACTTTTGAGGAATAGAGACAGGGGAAACGTTGGAGGACGGGACAGACGACGACAAAGCGAGAGGGCGGATGCAATAAAGCGAGGATTGGCACGTTATTAAAGCTGCTTCCCTTATGAGCTTGGGCATGGAGAATAGACCCTGAAAGCCACAGAGAAGTTTTGAGGGTTCCCCTTGTTGGGATTTACAAAACTATAGAGGCGCGAGAAACGCTTTTTTCATAAGCGCTTTGTATTTCTTGTCATGTACTGTAGGTTGGTGGCAGACCAATCACTTAGTCATTACACAATATAAAATCACTTAATGGAAAATATATAGTCTTAAATGCCATCTCCTCTATGCTGGTGGCCTTTTCCACTTATGAATGACTGACACAAACACACTTTGTAAATAACATGTAGTCAAATCAGCAACTTAAAATCATTGAGTTGTGTGTGTGTGTGTTTGTGTGTGTGTA
>JAODLI010022037.1:0-21785 GCA_027575585.1 Percopsis omiscomaycus | reverse complement strand
ATATGATATGATTAAAAAAAAAATATATATATATATATATATTATTTTTTTATAATCAACCATATACAGTGTCAACAGCATGCATTACCTATGCCAACATGAACAGGCACCTGTAATCGGTATTGATAGGGCAGATTTTCCCTGAGCTCTACCTTTGGCCTTACAGAGAGTCACGCTGTCTGCTCCACTGCTTACAATTTGAGGCTAGTGATATTATCTAACAACGAACACAGCCGCTATAAATAAAACTAATTACATAACCACAGAACTGTGGCACAGTACTCAACACCCTATACAAATACACACATGCACAAGCATTTTTACGTGCATATGTGCGTGCGTGCGTGTATAAAAATCACACACACCACCATTGCTCTGTCATGCATCCTGGAATGGATTTCTAGATAACCTAATTGCATTTTCTAATGGTTTGGAGAGATCTTATTTTTGGTTTTGCTTTACCTATATAGCCTTATAAGCCATGTTTTTTAGCTTTACTAGCTAGCTTCAACAGATGTCCCAGCAGAATACAAACGTACCGGCTAATCTCAAGATCTATGCTGACGGACTCTGCTCGTTGATAATAACACTTTACTTGTCTTGTAACAATGTTAATGTTTGACCATCTAGTGTAGTCGCCAAGCTAGCAGTGGAAGCTTTTAGCTGTCAATCAGACAAAGTCAAGAGAGCGCCCCTCAGAGGCTTGAAGCCTATATACCCTTTTCAAATACATCTCCAAAAATTTTTTTTAACTTTTTTGGAAAAAGAAAAAATAGTCAGAATAATGTTATTATAATTTTGACGTATAGATTTTTTACTAAAAGTGAAGAAATTTCAAGTGTCAAAACCACATAAATAACCAATTTTCACAACTAACTTTCTCAATGGACATAAACGTAAGCTGCTGAAAGCATTAAAGATTTATCGCAAATTTGATCTGTCTAAAATAAAATATATGGTCAGGAAGAAAATTATCTAGAGCTGATAATATGGTGAAAAAACAACTGGAGGTTAAAAACTGGTGGTTAACCAGTTAAACTGTTGACAAATGTACTAATTGTAAGTCGCTTTGGATAAAAGCGTCTGCTAAATGCTGTAAATGTAAATGTAAATAATCAATGTTCAAAGCAAAACATCTGAGAGGGTTTCAGAGTCAAGCAATCCCAGAGACCACCTGCAGAGATGAAAGGACCACCTCAGGAGACGAAGATGGAAAAGTGATCTGAGCATCTGAACTTTGATGGCAATGATGAGAGGTAGGTTTTATAACTATATTATATAGAAAATGCATTACAAGGGTAGAGAAAAATATCACGTTTCTATATTCCCTTTTTTATTTACTCAAAACTTCCTTTGTATATATTCACTTATTCACCCCTCTGTACTTGATAAGGGCAGACAAATAATAGTTAAGTTTACCAACTGAACCGTCTCACAGCATAAATAGAATAATATTATAAATAATAATCATTATTATAACACAAACATTCAATAGGCAATTGTCTGTTGGTATTTCGATTATGTTGAGAACCATTCACCCAATCGACTTCCCACGTAACAGGTGTGTTGCTGAGGACCCAAAGGACTGCAGTGTCGCATTTGGTGCAATATGGGCACGCGGCACGTTCAGAATTAATTACCTTTGTATAATTGAGAGAATATTGCTAGCCGGAAGCGGATGGGCTTGCGCGGGCGGGGCTTAGCTCTGACATAAAAGTCCCCGAATACAGGATTACAATACAGTTCTGTACTGAGTACGGAATACTCAGACAACGCAAACCACGCTGGAGACATGTGCACTTAGAAGCGCAGGGAGGCGTCCGGTCGGCCCCTGTGAACGGGCACTGCACTAGTGTTACTACTGAATCAAACTGTCCATTGAGAAATCCAGTCACTTAGTTACTAAATCTAAACATATTGCCCATTTAATCCTGCTTGAGAATGCATTTTCGGGTTACCAATTGCTGTAGTGTTTTGGATTAAAAATGAAAATATACAGTACCTCATATGAAACTCTATAACAATTTTGGGAACAAGTCGAGGGTTTAAGAAGTTAAATATCCTTTTCAGTCTCCCTGCCTCCCACAACCATCAGACACAAACACACACTACCCACTTGTCTCTTAAGGCAACAATTCAGGTCTTTCTTTCTCAGTCTAATAATGGCAGCTTCTCTCTCTCTCTCTCTCTCTCTTCCGCTCCCCAAAGTGCAAATGATACCCTATCAGGGTGTGTTGACAATTCACCGTTGGCAGCCCTCTCATTAACTGCCGAGACTCGTAGCATTGTGTCTGGCTGATCAACACTTCTCTGTCTTCTGCCACAGCACTCTCCAGCCTCTCACGACAGGAGAGGATTTATCTTGTTCAGTATCCTGCTGTCTTGTCCACTGTCCCCGTCTGTCAGCACTTTGCTCAGTAAATGCTTCCTTTTCCTTAACGCCAAGGTCTTTCTCCCACTGCCAGGGGAAATATGCTGACAATCCATTGATTAGACCCTACACCAATCAGTAACCACATGGGATCTCATGAATGGGAGTCTATTTTTTTTAACCCACTAACAGTACTTTCTTCCTTAATATTCAGTAAAATTGTTATTGTTAAATCATTTGGTAGCACGGCCTAGTTTTCTTTAGATCAGCAAAAACATAAGTGTAGATCTCTATAGGGATGTGAGTGTCTGTATGGGGGAGGGAGTGTCGGGAGGTGTGGCTCATTGGACTAACAAGGCTATCTCCACATTAAAAAGGAGTGTGGGGGCAGACCCAGATAGAAAAAGCCGGAGCAGGAAGGCGAGGTGGGAGCCTTACCGGAGAAACGCTAAACACACAGGAAGATTAACAACGATCACCTTGTGACTAATCTGTGAATAAATACGTTCAACGACGGTTCAACAGACAATTCCTGTGTATGGTCGTGATTGTACATCACCTTCTAGAGAAAGTGGCAATTAACTGTCATGTAGTGACGCCAGTACAACGGCTGCTTGAAAGGATTTGAAATGGCGTTGTCATTTAACTTACCACTAGTTGTCAGACTTTTCCTTGATTCTAGAGAAAACCATTTGATGGAGAAAGGGTCTAACAGGAGTAATGACAACAGCAGGGCAGCTTTACGTATGGGCCATGTCTGCCTTAATTCAATCTCACCTCTTGTAAACACCATTGAAAACCTTTTGCCTTTCACAGAAATACACTCACATTCTCTACTGAACACCTGTCACACATACTAGTGAAAATGAAACCTCACACTATGACAACTGAAAACATCTCATACTTACATCTCATAGTAAGAACCTCTCATATACCACAATGAACACCACTCACATACAGTATACAATTGAAAATGTAACCTCTCACACTCACAACTGAAAATGTAACCTCTTGCATATACAAATGAAAATGTAATCTATCACACGCACAAGTGATAGATTACATACCAGAGAAAATGAAATATGTATAGTTTATATATCAAACAGAAGGCATAATATAATATAGTATGATATTATATATAAAGTATGTATTACGTTAACAACAACAACAACGGCAATAATAATCCTAATAATAAAAGAATGATTTTTTTATATTGATAGATCTAGAAAGACAGGAATTTCAATCCAATTTTCAATCCATTTCAAGAATAAATACTTAATAAATGCCACAGTTGTATAGTTGAAATAAAACAAATGAATTACAACAATGTTAATTAAAATGTACATCAAGATTAGTTTGCATGTATATCTAAACCAAATTTAGGTGCAAACATATATGAGGTATATCAATAAAATTGCCTTAGCTTGCTTAGTAAATTGTCCTATAATTAGTTGTGTGGAAGAGGTTTCATTCTTAATTGTGTGCGTGAAAGGTTTTGTTTTCACTTGTTTTTTGAGAGGTTTTACATTTAGTTGTTAATGTGAAAGGTTTCATTTTTAGTTATTATGTGAGAGGTTACATTTTCAGTTGTGAGTGGGAGTGGTGTTCATTGTGGTCTATGAGAGGTATGAGATGTTTTCAGTTGTCATTGTGTGAGGTTTAATTTTCATTAGTAAGTGTGAGAAGTGTTCAGTATTGAATGTGAGTATTTCAGTGGTGTTTGTGAGAGGCAAAAGTTTTTTAGTGGTGTGTATGAGAGGTGAGTTTGAATTATGGCCTACACGGCCCCCCACATTTACGTGTTCTGCATGTTTATGTATTATTACGGACATTTTCAATCAACATTGCTGAATTTACATCAAGACAATAAATTGAATGGCTTTCATTTACCAAGAAACAATTATTTCTCCATTATAAAGACAACAATTTGTGTATCTATGGCTACAGACTCAGTTGCTTCTCCATATTAAACCTGGACTGAATTTCAATAGTCCTCAAAAGAACATCATTTGCATTGTATCTCATCTGCACAATTCAGAAACACCAGGTGGGGTTATTTGTGCTAAAGAATTGAGTAAATGCTTTTGTTCCTATCCAAGCATGACTATGAGACAAGGCAGGAGTATTAAGAAGAAAAAAATTAAGCTTTTTAACAAGATTACTTTTACTGTACATTGTATGATTTGAATACATAACAGGAGTGTTAAAAACCTGAGATAAACACTGCCCACAGCCTTTGATCCCAAAATATGATTAACCATTTGCCATTGTGCTGTTCCTCAGAGATTGAAGTCAAAGCTTCAATTAAATGCAGACAAAATGCAGCCAAGTACTGAACATGCCCCTGAAAAAAACCTTAAAGCATCTCTCTCGAGTAGAACTGACAGTGCCCACAGCATCATAAACAACCTATTCACGTCAACCTGAGGAATCTCTTTAGAGTTTCCGCTCTGTTTGGTAGAGCCGTCATTGATTTTCTGTGAGCTGCACATGAACAACCAACAGATAGGAGTCTCCTCCAGCCACCCACCTCTAAAGCATTAGGTCATTTCAAATTGAAATGGGTAAACTCAAAAAGTTGGCTGTCCCACCACAGATCATTCTGTTCTGACAATTGCACTGGAAAATAAGTGCATAAGTGCAGGTTCGCTATCAGAACAGGCAGCTAGAATAGAGACAGCCCAAGAACAACACAGTAGGAAGTGTCTGACAGTCCGCTGGGGACAATGCGACGGAAAGTGGGGAAAAAAGATGGGGGAAATGGCATCTGGACAGCTCACAGAAACCAATGGAATGACATGCAATATCCTCTGCCAGTTCACTTACATTTTGGACACAGACTGTAATATGTGTTGAAGGCAGTGGTTTTAAAAGTTAAAAAAGGGGTTGGGACATCTTAATGATTGTTGGAGGGTTTCGTGACGACCTGGACCCCCCAGATGGTTATTTATTTAATTATATAATTATTCAAATATTTATTTAATTTATTACTATTCTTGTTTTATAAAATTAGAATAGTGTATGTGTTTATGGGGATCCAATTTCCCTCACCCTACCCCCTTGTGGCCAAAGATATTTCCACAATGTTGACAATTACGACTTCTAGTGGTAAGCCAAATTAAAGATACAAAATGTAAACTTCAAATGGTATTTTATTCTCTACTGCACTCCATAAGCTGAGCTTTCAGTAGTGTACTGTATGCGTTGTAGACAAAATACGACATGAGAGAGCGCCAGGCTGGCTTAATATTTAGAGGCCATCTGTCAAGCAGAGGACCAGCTAAGTATTCTTGAGCTGCACACAGTTTCAGGCCACAGCCTCCCGAGGGCCTGTTCTGTAGTTGACCCTGCTCTCTGACATTCCTACAGGGGAAGCAAGCACTACGTTTAGTGTGTTTTTTTCTTCTTCTTCCAGGGGATTAATTAGGCAGTTCACGTAGATGGTGTCCATATTTAGCACTGTCTTGGCTCATCCTCCTAAATTTTCCTCTTAAGAGAGGGAGAAAATACTCACAGGAGTTTCATCAAGCAGAGGTAGAGAGGAAGAGGAAGCAATAATGAAGAGGAAAGAGGGTCTTAATAGAATATTGCACTACAGTACAGGGATGTGTGAGAGAGTTTTGTGCTTAATTATCAGCCAGGCAGCGATGGATTTCAAAACAAAACCCATTAGAATGCAAGCTAGTAGAAAACACTGTACCTGGGGGCAAGGATGTGAGATGCATACGCCTAGGAAATCTAATGGCTTATAAAACACACCTTTATCAGGTGGAACAGTCTTGTGAGAGAGATGAACACCGCTTTTAATGGCGTGTCACCCGATGGTGAACACTATTCTGCCAAAACGGCTAACTCATTAGTTCTTTTTCTTATTTAAGGCAGGGTTTATTGTTACATTTTAATTCGCAATCATTACCAGCACACAGACTCCAATTAAGGATGAATGGTATGCAGTTCATTTGACAAAAGAAAACCACAACAGTATGCAATTATAAATGACGTTAGCAGCATATCCTCTAAGTCCTGTAAGTTGCGAGGTGGGGCCTCCATGGACTTGTTTGTCCAGCACATCCCACAAATGCTCAACTGGATTGAGTTCTGGGGAATTTGGACGCCAAGTCAACACCCTGAACTCACTGTTGTGTTCCTCAAACCATTCCTGAACCATTTTTGCTTTGTGGCAGGGCGCATTATCCTGCTGAAAGAGGCCAATGCCATCCGGGAATACCATTTGAGCTACATCAGCTCGTCTGTGGGATCAGACCACACGGGCCAGCCTTCGCTCCCCATGTGCATCAATAAGCCTTGGTCGGTGTATTTACCCACACAATACAACAGGTGAAAGTCCGGTGTGTAGCTGGGGTGCGCTGGATGTATGGACAGCTGCAGGCCAGTGGTTAGCACCGCCCAGCTGCACACAATTAGCTGCTTCTATGGTAAGCATATGTCATTTTCCTGGCATGGACAGTGGAAGCACTAAATGTTTTATTTGATATTTATGGGGGAATAGTGTATACTGTATGTGTATGTCTTTGCTATTACCAGTGAGTGTACAGCACTGTACATGTCTGTTCAAACATTGAAATTAAAATGTTTGTATCATCCAGGCTTAATTGTAAGTTATGGAGGGTACATTTGGGAAGTCAAAGATATGCTGATAAAAGGTATTCTCTTGGCCTCATATCACATGGCAACACTGCATTAGGAGTGAAAAAAATAGCATTTTCTTAAATACTGGCACCTGAATCTACAATACCGATAGTCAATTTGCTAAGAAATAAATGGTCTACAAATAATGATGTTCTCCAGTGTGTCTAACATGACAGAAAGAAATAATTTAGGCATCCCAAGACAAGATGGGTCCCTCCCCATTCACCTCCACATCAAATTAGTTCCTATTTAATGGAAAGCACCAGTACTGTATCAAATAAGTATTGTATAACAGTATTGGGGTATTTGATGTATCCATCATTTACACACAACCAACTACAGCATATCCCTATGTACCAATAGCATGTGATGATGGTGTCTGTGTATGTTAGGTGGGAGGTAATTGCTTCTATCTTGATACTGTATATGTGTGCCTGCATCTTACGTATTGAGAGAGAGATAGATAGATAGATAGATAGATAGATAGATAGTCTGTGAGTGTGTAATTGATGGCATAGCTTACTGTGTTAGCATCTGTGCAGCAAGGGCTCCTCTTAATGAGAAAAGGCGTGAAAGGTGTTCATTTATCAAGGGTTGCCATTTTATGAAAAACTGGGTCCTTATGATTTCAGAATTCATCATGAACATATACAAAAGAACCATTAAGCATTTTTTGGTGGAGACTAAATGAGGAGACTTTGATTAGGGACACACACACACACACACACACACACATTTTGCGAAGAATAGTATAAGCTACATAAATTGGTTGTGAGAAATGCACACTATATATAAAATTAATTCTTATGATTATTATTAATCACAAAAAACATCTAATGTATAATTACCAAAAAAACAGACTTTCAGTTAGGATTATGTTTAATGTTCAATCACTGATAGAGTATTTCATGTAGACATAGTATAATAGACAGTATAGCCCAGATAATAAATATTTATGTGCTTGTTTCTGTAAGCTATATGGTGATTTCTTATACACCGTAGCAGATGCATTGCATGCTAGTCCTATCAAAATGTCATCTATAATGCTATCCTCCAAGCAGAATGAAGAAGTGTGGAGAAATAGTCTGAGTTTCTAACTTTCTAACAGGTAATCACTAAGGAGTTATTATCTATAGTTTGACAAGGTGACAAAACTCTGACAAATTTGACACATTGAGAATCAACCATTTTCAGTGAATGAGATGAGGGTGTTGCAGTAAATATTAGGTAAACACTGGAAAGAGGGAAGCATTTTTTTCCCTGTTGGGACTGAACGAATGGTTACGTTCTAGAAAGTGCCCTAGAGACAGTCCCTAATCAGCAGTGAACTGTTCAAAATTAACCTGGACTGCATATTATACAATACCTCTAGGAAAACAGTGATTGTTTCTGTTTACTGTAATTTACAGCTGAATTACTAGTGTCTCTCCAGTATAGTCTCCCTATGATCATCTGACAGGCCACGCTTGTGATAAGCTGCCAAAATATTTTCAAGCTCAAACATCTGCACCTCATGCCATCAACAGAAAGCATGTTTAGAAAAAAAGGGACAATCACACAATATTGCTGCGGACATTACAGAAGCAATATTGTTTTGGTTTCAAAACTCAGCACTTACATAAGGAGAGGAAATAAAGCCATATAGACACTGGCCCTCAATTATCAAACTTTCGTAGAAACAAGGCCAAGTTGAGACGTAGGTAGAGACATAGGAGTGCATTTGATAAATCAGAACCAGCCGTGTAAACAAGAGCAAGTCACTAGTCCTTGTTTGCATAAAATCTACATATTATTTACATATGACATGCCGTAATTGATGTGTGTGTTGATTCTAAGCTAATAAAAGCAAAGGTTTTAGTAGGTCAAATCTCAACAAAAAAAAATCTCTGAAGCTGCACAAAGCGAGAATGTTCCATACATGAATTAATTCATTTGTTTGATCCTTTATTTCTATGTACAGTATTTTGCTGATCATTTAAAACAATATATGTATAATTCTCGCCTCCAAAGTGCACCAGTGAGTAAGTCCGGCAAGGACATTGGACAGTATTTCCACAATGTGCTTTTCAAATTACCAAATTAAAAATGTTCCTACCCCAAGTGCAAGCCTAGTGTGTCATTGGAACAGCATTCATTTTAAGATATTTGGTCAGGGCCACTGTCCTGCATATTTCTGTTATATTTCATACTTAGCATTTTCAATTAACTTGAATAGTGTGAGGGTGCCGAGTGCAGGTGCAGAAAGGATGAATCCATAAACCATGTAACAAAAGACGCTCTAAGTGTATATTTAATCCAAAGGCGTTCTCACTGTAGTTTACAAGGGTAACTATACGACAGCACAGCGTATTCCAAAAACAATCACTGACAACTCATCACTCACTCTCCGGCTTATATAGGCGAGGAGAGTGCGGTGATGAGGAGAGTGCGGGGATGAGGAGAGTGCGGTGATGAGGAGAGTGCGGGGATGAGGAGAGTGCGGGGATGAGGAGAGTGCGGTGATGAGGAGAGTGCGGTGATGAGGAGAGTGCGGTGATGAGGAGAGTGCGGTGATGAGGAGATGCGAAACAGGTGTGCGCAATTGGGGTGCGTTGAGTGAATGGATGGCAGCAGGCCGGTGGTTTAATACGCCGGCGAGCTAGAGCGGGAGGGCGGGGGCACTCCCATTGTTACAAATAATGCTACTGTAGACCTATTTGTCTAATTTCTGACACAAAAATACATAGGCAAAGTTTAAGTATGATTGATAATAGCACTGTACTGTATTGTACATGTAATTCGCAAATATTACATAAGGAAATTGAAGCAGTTAAAAGCTAGTTTCAGGAAAAAATGCACAATTGCATCGCACATGCAATTGTGCGATGCAATTGTGTGTGAATAATGTGGCTCTGTGGCCCAAAAAAATAATAGTTCAGGTGCTAAAAGCGATTCTGTTTTTCTTCATTAGTTAAAACCCTGTGAGGTTTATATAGTTCAATGGTGCCATTTTCCAGCAATACCATACATTTTAATGTATGCCATTTGAAATAAATATGTCATTTACACAGGCGAAATCATCAACTAAAAGCCTGTAATGTGAGTCCATAATGAAAAGCTCCATAAAATGTGCTAACTTCTACTCACGCACTCACGTTTCAGGAGACAGGGAGCACATCAGAGCTTTCTAATCCTTTTCTGCGAGTAATTGTTTGGCCCTTTCCCTCTACTGGCAGACCATGCTTCATTAGCTCCCACCGCATTCCCTTAACGTCCTATAACAGCCCCAGACCAACAGCTGTTGAAATGGAGGCTCCCTAATCAGGGATGTAAAGGCTGTCATGAGCTAGGAGACTGAGTTGACACAGTGGTCAACACTGCATTTAACACTGTCTATGCAGCCCATTCTGTAGGAGTGTAGATAAGGCACAGTGTAAATAGGCTGCCAGCTATGAACGTGCCCACAAGGTGCAATCATTTTCAACAAACCAAGTACTGAACCAAGTAACTGAATATGAGCAGTGTTTTATGTACATACAGTATGTTGCCAGAACACACGTATGTGTGCATGCCCACACACAAAACCAATTTTATAGCTAGTCTTGCACATTTCTTGATGAGGTATCAGCATGTAACTCAAACAGGCTAGTAGTCCGATTGAGCCACCAATGTTTCAGTATCACATCAGTAGTTCAGTGTAACTGGCTAAGTGGCTCCCTTAGTAGTAATTTGTACTTTAAATGTGCTTCAGGGAGTCTGGATTCAACTTCTATTTGCTAATGCATCATTACACTACAACAACCAAAGCTTCATGGGACATCATGTCACTACTGCATGAGGAATACATTAATTCGCAACTGCAATGTTGCAAGTTAGTACAGGAAGCCAGAGCTTCATCTTAACACGAGTCCCAAGATGACCCGACAAGCTGCTGTGTGCACAGTATTGTACACTGAAGACGTGTGAAATTCAAAGCGTAATCCGCCAAAACAAAATATTTCACACTGCATTCATGGAAGCTGTCTTTTGAACAAATGGACCTGTGGTTTTGTTCAACTGTCTGTGATGGCACAAAAGAAACATGGATTTCAAAGTGTTATATACAACAACAACAAAAAAATGCAGCCACAGTTGCTGACTAGGCCCGTGGTGACGTATTTGGGGTGCATGTCATGCCATGGTACAATTACAATTGTCCTATATACTGTACCTATAGTAGCAGCTTCTTTGCTTTACTTTCAGCTATTTTTTTCAGTTTCTCCTGATTTACTACCAGAACTACCTGCTAAATACTAAATCAGCTACATTATAGAAATTGTAGGTCACTTTTTAAGTTATTTCTGAAGTTTTTTATTTACGGTCAGTGTGCCTGGCTAGCAATATTAGCAGATAACAGAGACCATGATGCCTCCCCTCCCATCTCCAATCTGCTATACTGCCACGGACTACTAAGGAGGATTGCTGTGCTAAAAACTATGATACAAACACAGGGGAAGAACAGAGAAGTTCCTGGCACAATTCCTTGTGTCTCCTATGGGTAAGGCAGCTCAACCTAGCACAACCCAGCTGGCTAAAGAGCCCCCATGGACAGAAGATGTCAGCCTGACCCCCAGTGGAATGCAGGGTCAAACTGGTCCCTCGAACAGACAAAGCTGTCGGACACGAGCCCTCGTCTTAGCAACTGGTTGAACCAGACATTCAGATTATATCAAACAAAATCAGGAGGAGGATCAAAGCATGCTGTCTTCCAGGTGCAATAGTCTGACATCTAAAAAAAAAAAATGCTAAAATACTTTCTCACCATACAAAAAGTAACAGAATCGTTGTGCAAGTTGGGGCCAATGATATCCACAAAGAGCAATCAGAACTGCTAAAGAAGGTTATTGAACCTTTTACAAACTTGACCAACTCACCAAGTCAATCAATCGTCAGTGGACCGCTCCCAACTGTTGGCATAAGAATTAATACATTTTGCAGACTACCGCGTAGAATACATGGCAGGCAAAGACCGTCAGTATAAAAGGACTGATCATTATGGATAACTTCAATATGTTCTGGAAGTGCAGACACGTTCTGGGAGCAGATGGCCTTCTTCTGAACAGGGCCAGAGCAAGATTAATAACACACAATGTTCTCTGCTCATTTCATCACCTCTCCCCTTCCTCTCCTATCCTACACCAGTCATAATCTGCATCGGTGCCTTACACTAAAAATACAACACTCGCTTTGCATTAACAATTCTAATAATATTCATTCATTTATATATAGTACTTAATTTATATTATAATAAAATTGTCTTAAAATTATTGTGGGTTATTTCTTCAATCACCATGAATACATATTAGGAATATGATTATCATCACTATATGTTACTCAAGACAATAGTACATTCATAGTAATGACTACACTCTATTTTAATGTTAAATTAATTACATTTTGATTCCAGTACAGCCAACACACAGAGTATGTGATAAACAGATGTTGCAACACATGTTATTTATCGTGGTAAAAATAAAAATCACAAGTGTGATTAAATTTTTTTAATTCACCATATCCAAGCAGCTAAGGGCCTCATTTGATTAGATGGACCCTAGTCATTTTGGGCTTTGAAATCTTCTTCAGTATAGTCAATATATAGGGATGAAACAATTAATTACAACCTTCGAGAGTCATTACTTGGCGTGAAGTGATTGGAAACGTAAAATGACAAACACTCAAGGCAATTTGTTGCACTGGTGTGGAGTTTAACCCTCCTAGGGGACAGCTATTCAAATGTGATAGATATGTGTGTTGACAGCAAAAGTCTCACCTTGAAGTCAACCTCCCACCAAGAACCATTGCACGCTTGTACACAATCACCCTGTACATTTACAATGGCATGCGCTAAATATAGACTAGCAATTCACTATGGCTGCTATTTAACATGTTAATATATGGTGAAACCTGCCATTGTGATTCTCATCACAGACACACCAGCGGAATTATGAGTAGTTGAGTCTCAAAGGACTGACCATGTTTGCATGCTTTGCTAGGCAGTATAATTCATTTGGGGTATTCAACTGTTATTTTTTTTATTGTTATATTTTCTATATGGAAACGCCATTATGTAACCCTTGTGTCAAACAATAATGTGTTTGATAAAGGGACACTGTTCGATTTGTGTTAAAGTATAACTTTGGCAGTGCATGAGTGGTGAGTGGCTAGAACTCCTCTCTACTCGTTCCCTACAGAGCCTGTAGGCTCACACCTTTCTCTACCCCTCTACCTACAGTCACCCGTCCAGTTGTGTTTCAAAATAAAAGCTAAAATGTATCTAGCCCCGCCTGTAACTCGGTCACGAACAGGGCTAACCATAATCTAAACCAGACCAAAGTAGTCTGTGTATATCTTATCATGACATTAACAGTTTGATAACTAATTTCAAACATCATAAATCTTTAAGGAGTCCCGATTGTTTTCTTTCCCTTTCTGTAGCTGCTCACATCCTGGGTTGTTTGTCAACAGGAAACCTGTCAATGGGTTAATTTCTTTACCTGGCCCGGAGCAAAAGGATGCTATCACAGCGAGGATACAGATGTAACTAAGGTAGGGCATCCATGATACTCTATCCTGAAATTACAGAGAGAAAGGTTTTTGTATTATTTTTTATATACAGTACAGTCAGAATTGCAAAATAGGACTGGACTATGGTACTGGTGTAAATATATGGAAAATGGAATTTGCTGGAATATACCAGTATACCAAATAAATACGGGAAGAAATACATTTTTCATTGTGCACAATGTGCAATTCAATGGCTAGAATTCAACATTGTTCTAACACCACCCAGCCCCTATGTGAAAATATAAGAGATGGGCAAGTTATTCTGCTGTATTCCATTACCATTGCAGCCTAAGGAGGGAAGTGAGGGTATTGGTTAACATCATTAGGCGTAAAATGTATTAAATGAACAATGTTCAAACATCTAGAATCAAAACAGCTACATACTATATGTGTATGTGTTGAATGTTCAAGAATGGCAGAAATTTAAAAATAATGGCCAAAACACGATTAGTCCCATTTGCTGTTCTAATGGGACTGCAGTCCAATTATTGTACCCGTAGGTGCAACAATCTCCAGAAATTAAAATGTAGTAATGTAATTTCCTGAGCACGTAAACCCTGACAGCAGACCCAACACGGCTTAATGGTCCCGTAACAAGCAGCCTTGATGTGTATCAGCGCATGACGGTGATTGGACGACGCGACTTACCTGGAAATTGAGGAACACGGTGAGCAGGCCGAAGCACACGGCCATGGCGGAGAACCCGAATATGAGGAGGGGTCTCCTGCCAATGCGATCGATCACTAGGCCCTGAGGAAGGACCGGGCGAGAGCAACACATTAGGAGTCGTTTCCACAGCTAAGATTCACACAATTAACATGTGATTAGATGACGATGCAACACACACGTGTACAGGTGGTGACACATGACAGCTCATGACGGCACGTTATAAGACATCACATCGCTATTTACATACTGTAACCTTTTATTTCTCGGCCATCGCCCACAATTTCACACTGATGATAAATAATTTAGTGATATATTCTCTAAAACCCAAGTGCCTTGATACAGAGGTCACTGTTGGAAAGTGGGAGGTCCCCATTTCACACCTCCCTGCCCAGCATAGGACGCCAGCAAAGCCTTTGCCGAGGCTTTGGAGGGTTACTTTCTTCTTCCCCTGTGGCTTGACAGGCGAGCATGAATGTATTCATGGTGTGGTCTTGGAATTTCATTGGGGCACAGCAGAGGTCACCAGTACAGGATTTCTATGTATCACAGTAGCAAAGGGCTTCAGTGCGAGACAGGGAATGGAAAACACAATCTAACTCTCTCCCTCTCCCTCTCTCTCTCGTGTGGCATTGCGTTTTTGCACATCAACATTTTCTTTTCCCGTTTCAAAAGGTGCTTATCAGTTTCTCAAGTGAGCCAATTTGTTTGGCCTTAGTTGGTGTTAGATGTAACACGCAGCTAATTATACCAACACTAATTTCACCACGGTATCTATAAATGAGTTCTAATTACTGTGTTACCTAATAAACATACATACACAGGGCTATAACTGGCCTGTTACATAACATAAATAAAAGGCCAGAATCTACAAAGGCCAGTGCCGCAGGCCATGCCATGGGCAAAGCTAATATTTCTGGTCATTATTTATCACATAATGACAGCCCACAGCTTCGGGCATTACTGGCACTTCATACACACACACACACACACACACGGGTCGGATTAGCACACAGCTTCACAGCTTCATAAGCATGTGCCGGCATCGTCTATGATTGTGTTCTTTTTTAGTCACTGAACTGGCAAAAAAACATGAAGACGAAGGCAGTGGAAATCCCTCTAGTTGTACCATTACTGCCCTCGCAGATCATATTATGCCCGGTGGAAAAAGTGCTTGGATTTTTGCCAAAGGTCCAACAGAGTGTGTGGCAAGATGCCACGGATGTAGTGCACTACAGGATTATTGTGCGACTGCATGCCAATGGCACAGTGGGCATTTTGCAGACACCATCATGAGCCGCATGTCTCTTCTCTAATTTATTTGGTATTTCATCAAATCCACCTACTCCAATTCCAGGGTTAATTCCATTGGTTAAACATCAGTGTTGAATGTTGTCAGAGGCCCAAAAGCGTGTGTATGGAATCCTTCCACAGTGTTATATAAATAACAACATGGATAAGACACATCCAAGGCTAATTGGAGAACTGTGTGTGTGCGTGTGTGTGTGTTTGTGTGGGGGTATTTAGGTCTTCACTCATTGTAGTGATGCGTAATAGCGAGGCAGAGGAGCATGCAATGAAGAAATCTCTTTACCTTACATGCACTGGACAGGATAGTGTGTTAGTTTGAGCTATCCTTAACTTATATACTGCTAAAATTAACAATCCAGGTCATTTGCAGAATAGGGAATTAAAAGATTATACAGGGGCTAAAAACAATGCTTTGATGTGAGATTAAAAGGGGAACAGTGACTAACTCTTGCACTTAACACTGTAACACGTGCAGATCAAAAAGAGTTCACAGAGTTCTACGAGTTCTTCTTAGTTTTCATACAAGCAATTGAGCCGAGCTGTCAATCATGGCTCCATTTGAATAATTCTTTTGATATAGGCATGATATATGAGAACGCACTGGAATGTCGGATGCTCAATAATTAATCATTGTCGTCGCAGCTGCCCTTTGGCAAATTGTCATTGGCTTTGAATTTGTATCTTTGATGAATTGACTTTATTGTCAGCAACTATAAACACACGCACACTACTATTTATATTATATTTATATACACTAAATCTAGTCAGGAACACACTCCTTGATCAGGTTGTAGCACCCCCAGAACCCCAAAATTCATCTCACTACTTATATTCTGGATCTCAACTTGTACTCTGAAGTGTGGATGCATGTAGGCACTGTCACACCCAAACAAAAATGCTGGTTTCAACCACGGGGGAATGTCCGAACACAAATCGTGGAGTGTGCCTTTAAGGTGACCGCAGCTCTGATAAGCATGTGGCTTAGCAGGGCTTCTCCAGTAGATTGCCTCGTGCACACTCAAAAGATTAAATCTCAAAAACCTATTAAGCTTTTTTCTCTCCCCCCTCCCCACTTCTAAGAGAATACTCAATATTTCCACTTCTATGTTGTAAGCAATATTCCCAGCAGGACATTCCACAAGCCACAGTCTCTTACCGTCTTCCTGGTTACTATAGTGCATATATTAAGTTCTCTTGAGCAAGGCCAGAAAAGTAGGATTACTTTGGAGGATTTTGGATGTGTTCTAGGACCTGACAACTTGTCCCAACACTCATTAACAGCAAACTACACAAAGCAAACAATCTAGTACTGTACTCTCTCAGGAATGGATTTCAATATTTAGAGAAAGCAGCACACTGGCCAGAGCTGCACCCTGCATACACTGCCTTATTTCCAAGGACACAAGCAGCTCATATGTGGCTATGGATAACACTGCCTGTGTACTGGCATGCATTGATTCAGTGAAAGAGTTACTAAAAGGAAACCGTTGGATCTGCAGCCAAACGCCCCCCCACATTGCAGTGCCACACATTTCACGCACTATCAGGAATAGTTGGAAACTAAACAGCTATACCCGCATTTAGAATGCACTCTATTGTCCGGTGTGACTTATTTGTATTTTGTTTAAGATATGGTATTCGATTAAATGTATTTAAGATATTATCGTTTTACAACAATTGTATAAACAAAGTAATTTTACTGATTAGTCTATTCACTGTTTATTTCCAATGCTTATGCCCTCTAGTAGGTCTCACAGTAGGCTGCCCACATTTACGCTGTCGCTTTGTATGCATTAAGTTAGAATTCAGTGTAATAATCATCTATAATCAGCACAACTGGAAAGAGTAGTGTACATTAGAAGTGCTGTTATCATGACATATCAGGACTTATGGCCTGTCTCTTGTCTAATCAAATTACTCAACTGGAACTGAAAGTTGTATAAAAATACACAATTTGTTATATAATTTTGTATCTGATTCAACATCTACGCTAGGCTCAGACACCATGGAGCTACGTTCAAAAGACCTCTAGGTGTTAATGCTGTTTGGTTTACAATAATAATGCCAATAACACATGCCATTATTGGCATTAGTCCATCTCGCTGTGGAGTGGACACTATGTGTGGTCAGACCCCCTACTTTAAAGTGTCTTGGGCTGCATAACAAGCGCATCGCAACACGGATTGATAGGGCTGCTGCCCGAGGATTTCATGCTTTCTTTCTCCATGCCACTCTGTCCCGAGCTTTGACTGACAGGTGCTGATGGCTTAGATGCTGTGACATGCTGTGGCGCTAGAGGCTCTCCTTGGTGTCTGAAGGGCATGGGGTGGTGTTTGAAGTCATCTACCCGTTATGCATCTTCGCCGGTGGCGCTTTGACATGGCAGCAGATCAAAGATCATCTTTAGCCTACGTGACTCCCGCTGAGAGGAATCACAGAAATGGACTGAAGCCCAGACACGTTATTAGCACACCAATATGGGTGTATTTGGAAAATATATTATTCATACATAAAATAGCTTGTATGGTTCTTGCTTGTGCACACTTATATGCGTGATCCTATTTATATTGAGAAAGCTCATATGCCTTTTTGTAGAGGACAATTATTTTGTAGAAACAATACAATTTAAGTTAAAAGCACTGTAAAGGAATAACGCATATCATGGAAAGTCATAACATATATCAATAGGTCTACAGTATCACTTAAAGGAGTAGTGCTGGTCATTGCTATAGGCGACATTGGCAGCCGCCTAGGGCGCCATGTAGAGGGAGGCACCAATTTCCTCTAGGCTTATGTTTACACTGTATAGCCCAAGCTATACTAATATTGTGAGGACTGGACTAGCCAGGAGTGAAGCTAGCCTAGGGCACCAAATGTGCTATGGACCGGAACTGTAACAGGCTTTAAATTGCAAAGACAAACTATCTGCCACATTTATATGAATGTGCACATGCACTTAGGTGAGGAAAGGATGGCTGGTAAAATAATTTCAGTGAAATTAGATGATATTACCACTTCAGTAAATATACGGTGAGATATTTTAAATAGAAATGGAGCACTTAAAGCAGATAATAATTCTAATTCACACATGGCTGCCTCACAATTGCGAGATATAGCATTCCTTTTGTATTTTGTATGCATGGGCCCTTGTGAACAGCATCATATTACATTACATCATACATACTGAATTCACATTTTGATGTGAACAAAAACTCTGTAAGCTACAGTAGAAGGTGATGAAGATTGCCCCTAAGGTTAGTGAGCACACCCACAGCAGGCAAAAAAATATAGTCATTATATAGTGTGGAGACCGCAGCAGGTATTAACAGAGTTTTGGGAAGAATACTCACTGAGACAATGGCAGCCAGAGTCTCTATACCCCCTGTGCTCAGAGTGATGTAGGGGATAATATCCTCAGGAAAGCCTGCATCCCGTAGGATCCCATTGGTGTAGTACCAGATCTATTAAAAAAAAAAAGATAAAAAAATGTTAAAAATAATTACATGTACTTTTTCCATGATACTTTCCTTAATATGACAGAACTGCTAAACATACAGTAGTAGACGTATTTCCAAGACAGTCAACCCAGAAACGAATCACAAAAATAAAAATACTGCACATCTCAAACAGGGATCACTCTAGCCATATTCAGGTTTGCCAGTGGCACAGAGTGCTCAGCGTGGGTGCTCAAAAGGTTTGAACTTCCATCATGCTTCTCCTGCAGCAGATGAAAAAAAAATAAATGTACAGTAGAATAAGATATTGAAGAGTACTATATAGCTACGGCATACAGGTAGGCTGATATAGCACAGGGTTAAAGAAGGCAACCAAAGTTGTGTAAGGCTCCAACGTGAGAAACGGGCATATCATCGTTCCGTAAACCTGAACAATGCTATGGAAATACGTTGATAGCACTCTGACCATTAACATGAATTTCAATGAATAGCAGAATAAGAACATCAGACCATGTGTTGCGCGAGGGCAGGGAGAGACGAGGGCAACAGGACAAACTTGTAGTTCAGTTCAGACGTTTTTGCTCTTTTCCCTCTACAGTATTAACACTGCTATGGCTAAATCCCATTTTCTAGCTACAATAAAAAAAGAAAAAAAGAAAAAAAAGTCAGTTTAGACCAGATTACACACAATGACAAGTTAAGTCCTGATATGTTGTCGTCTTTTCTATTATTATTCTGCAACTGTCGTCTCAAGGTCAGGAGTCTGCTTCAAAGAAGAAAAGCCTGTCTTGTCATGCTTCACCAGACAAGTAGCAGCCTGTAAAGCCTGGAAGAAGCCGCCGCCACCGTTCTACCATCGTCAGGCCACCCTTGATGGCTCAAGTAACTCAAGATTACTGGCCGGATCTTGGTCTATTGCTCCATTTCTAAAAGCTCCACTCAATTCAAATGTTAACCCTCAAATCGCTCAGGTTGACATCAAGCATCAAAATGGTCTGTGTGATCTGTGCGAGTGCTGGATTTCCATAGGTCAAAGGAGAAATTCTGATTGCTCACGGGGCATCTAATGTTGTGTTTATGAAGCTAAGGACAGCACTATGCTGTGGTGTAGTAAGAATGCAGATTCTCAGATTTCCATTCAGACAACCTAAACCAGTGGTTCTTAACCTGGGTTCGATCGAACTCCAGGGGTTCGATCGAACTCCAGGGGTTCGATCGAACTCCAGGGGTTCGGTGAGTCAGTCTTAGGGGTTCGGCGGAGGGTAAGACACACCGACTCATATGATTCGTGATGACACGCCCCCCCCCCTTTGGTAGGTTCGGTGAATGCGCATGTGACACTCGTGGGGTTCAGTACATCCAACAAGGTTAAGAACCACTGACTTAAACATAACAAATAGAAAAAAAATATGTTAAAATATTAGAACATACATTGCCTGAATATGTAATTGTAAAAAGAAAAAAAAGTTCAATAAATAAAACTATTTTGACGTTTAATATTAAAAAAAGAAAGAACTATACTGTTCTTGCCTTTATGTGTGTTTATGCTCAGTCATTGCTAGTTTAAGTCTAATGATAAAGCTAACATCACTTTGGGGAATCTGGAAAATATATAATTTCATCTGTCATTACCTGTCCATATCAAACTGTAAATCCATTATATGCATTTCAGATCATCTTCTCTATTCCACGCCTTTTTCCCTTTTCTGTTTGTTCCTGCTCTTATCTCATCATGTCTCAGCAGGCTTATTAAACAAACGTGGAAAACTTGTGGATATCAACCTGTTCAACTCTAAACGTATACCATTATGGAAATTGCCCATGAAAATGTCTAACCTAAAGGAAAGTGTTATGGTATTATTTTATCCTTCACTATATGTATCTTATTCTTATACTTTGGTTTTAACTTTGTACTAGTGAACTGTGTGAACTGGGTTTGACCTTACCTGTACAGGGAACCATTATGGTCTCTCTAAAGTCTTCTTGATGTTTTTATGTTCTACCTTGAGAGTAAACAAACTATATGGTTGCATCTCCCCCTGCCCCCCCATCCGGAGATGAGATAAGAGTGCAGACTATACGTCTTCTTTGGAGACATAAGATGTGTGACTAAATCACACTCAGGACTTGTTTATAATAGCCTATAAGAAGAAGACTGTTCACAAAGGGACTTTACTTTTACCTTCCTTCTCTCTCTCACTTCACTTCTCTTTTTTACCTTTCCTTTCCTTCTCACACACTTGCACTCTTTGCTGGCAATAATAGTTCATTCTGATAAGGATGCTTACAAGGCTTACCTGTAAGCATCCTTGAGCAAGATGCCTTACCCCTATCTGCTCCATGTAATAGAACAATGTAATTGTAAGTCACTTTGGATAAAAGCATCTGCTAAATGCTGTAAATTGGCAGTGTGACAAAAATATTAAGGCATGTTATATCAATTTACTGTATATAGAAGCAAATTGACACTGAAAATTCTTGAACATGCTTGTGTGCAACACCAAGGGGGTAGTTCACAAAGCGAGCTCAGAAAATCGAGGCTTAACAAAAAAGTCTAGCTTGAATAAGCGTGGCCATGCAATCAAGGTTAAATGGTATTTTCACCTGCCCAGCAGGGCAGTGACGTGCCTGAACGCGTTCATTGAACGATAGTTCATGAACGCGTTCATATTGTGGGTGAACGTGAACTGAACGTACTGTATTACTGCCTGATGAACGTTACTGTGAACTCGTTCATTCTGGTGTCTGTG
>JAODLI010022027.1:0-21791 GCA_027575585.1 Percopsis omiscomaycus | reverse complement strand
ATTACAAAAAGCAGGTGATGCAGTCTTGAGTCAATTGAGACTTTTTGGGAGAGGAAGGCTGTTAAATGACTCTACAATGATGAGGTAGGACCTCTTTAGTACCACTAGGGGGAGTCGAGACTCCATTTATTTGAGGTATTTCTTGCCCACTTTCCCACAGCCTGTAAAGGGTGAAAGAATTAGCAACTGTGTAAGAATCCTAGAATCACTAAGCTCTGGTACACAAACTCGGTATTGTAAGCAGTAAGCCACTCTGATATTTTTGTCACTGTTGGCTTTTGTCGACGATGGAGAGCCATGTTAAAATGCATTCTCACCCACTGCCGTGGCTGTCTGTTTGGATGTTGTTCAACCTTCTTCATGATGTTGACCAGCCATTCAGCTTAATGCTATCTGTGTTATTGCTTCGTCCAGTAAACAGGATTGTCAATCAGATTGACATGAAAACAATGTTTATTTTTTCAATGTCACGGGAACAGTCTTGTGAGTGAAAAATTCCTGTCTCTAAATAATAAGAAGCAGGGTCAGTATGTTCTAGTCTAGTCCCTTATGTACTACTCTCACTTAACGATGACGTTGACTGTTTTTTTTCTATGTGTGTCTATAGGAGCTCAACAGGACATGCAGGGCCATGCAGCAGAGAGTGGTTGAGCTGATTTCCCGTATCTCCAACGAGGAGGTGACCGAGGAATTGCTACATGTCAACGACGACCTCAATAATATTTTCCTCCGATACGAGAGGTACCATAGCACAGCTCTCAGTAAAGACAGACAGAAAGATAGACAGATCTGTCTGTCTAAAGATCCATAAGTATCATCTAATGTAAAACGAAAATGTGTCTGTTTTTATTTTTAATCTCCATTTATGTTAGTCATTAGTTATAGCAGTATACAACAAAATCACAACTCGTGAGAAAACCGTTTTTGACAGATTTAGTGCAAGATTTGCTGTTAGGACAAACTACTGTTACAGAATTCCAGAATTGAAGTAGATTTGAAATGTGCAAATGTTTGTGCCTTGTTAAAGACATTTTTTCTGCTTTTGGTTTTACTCACAGGTATGAGAGATACAGGTCTGGTAGAGCTGCACAGAACAACGGGGTGAGTACAGTCAAAAGCAACTTTCCTTACTAAGAATAGACATGCAACAGCAATTTTGTCTGTTAGGAAAATACTGTTTTTACTGACACTACTATTTTAGCATTGCCCTTGTAAATTTCCCTAGCAATGAAATCCACTGGAACAGTATTATATGGGAATACAGAATGTTTTTTGGGTTAGGGTGGAAGTTCATTGAAAATGGAAAATGCACATGGCACTTTAACCTAAATAGAATCTAATTTAGTATAATGGCAGGCCAGTCATCAGTCTAGTATTTAAATTGATCATCCGTCTGTACCAGTAGCTATATGTGTGTATATTCTATTGATATTTCTGCGTACTTTGTCTCTTTGTGTCGTGGCTAGCTGACGGAGGCAAGTATGACAGCATTCTTTCCAGGCCAGTTCTGGGACGAACAAATGTTGTCTTGTGTCAGTTTATGGACCTAATATTTAGGCCCGTATGACATTTCAACATAGTAACCACTGCCGACTGAAACATAGACTAGTGCCCTTTCCTCTCTTCCTTTCAGCTTCCTATCTCAGATCCTCCTCTCAAATCCATTACTCCTTTCTGAAACCCAACAACCATGTCCCTATTCAGCCCTCCATCTCTTGTGCGTAGCTTCCAACCCTGAGTAGTATCCTCCTACAGACTACGACCTCTGATTGGTCAGTATGTGGCAGGTCTAGTCCAGTATTATGACAGCAGTGAATTACACATGCAAATCCATGTGGTTGAGCGGTATAAGGCACCACGACAGGCAAATCTCATGGGTTCAAATCAAATCTTTCACACTTTTGTCGATGGCTTTTGCTTCCACAGCAATATACGAGAATATTTCCTGTACAATGATCAATTGCTAGTCTTCCTACTAACCGTGTATATCATTGAAAACCCAGCAACTTTCAGCTGGAGGTCGGCTACCCTAACCACTAGCCTATTCGGCCCCCAAACCTCTGTGAGTCTGTAGTCAGTCTGAGTACCTCATGTTCCCGGCGACAAGTCCAATCAGAGCTCACCACGGCTAAATAGCGGTTCACCTGACACCCACTCTTTCACTAGCTCCCAATGCATATTTAAAAACCCCTTCTGCTGCTGTCCAGATGTTAAATGAAGCCACGGAAGACAACCTGATAGACCTGGGTCCGGGCTCCCCTGCCGTCGTCACCCCCAAGACCACCTCCAGCCCCCCACCCCACTCCACTCCTGGGGCTGCAGCCTCCCCAGCCCCCAACGCCTCTCCAGCGTCCCTCTCGACTGCCTTGGCTGGACTCGGTAAGGACAGGACAGAAAGGTCTTTCGCTATGAATGATAATGATAGAAGATATGTGATGTTTGTTGATGTTTGTGTTTCATTATAGATATGAAGGTTCTGTATTTATGTTGTATAGTGTCCGTTTACATGTACACGCTGTATTGCGGATACTTCGTCTAAAGGGACACTCTTCGACTTGTGTCTGGTATTACCCTCACAAAAATGTCATTGCCTTTTTGTCACCTGAGTGCTGAGAGGCTGGCACTCCTCTCTACTCCTCCCTCTACAGCTACATGTAATTCTGTATGCAGTAGTGTTTCGAACATAAACTGGCGCTGCGGTGGAAATTTGGGGTTGTGGGGGCGCTATGACGCCTTTTTAACATTTTTAATTGGCGTTCAATATAGCATATCAAATGTTAATCTGTGATGACAAACCTAATCTCCTTCGCTCCTATCTCTCATGTCCTGTCACATACACACACACACTATCCTAAATGGGGGGCAGGATAGTCTAGTGGTCTAGGTGTTGGACCCTCAGCCATAAGGTCGTGGGTTCGAGCCCCAAAGTTAGCCTACCTGTAAGCATCCTTGGGCAAGATTCCTAACCATGTAATTGTAAGTCACTTTGGATAAAAGCGTCTGCTAAATTACCTAATTGTAATTGTAAATGATGATTAGGCTTAATGGAGGACTATGAGGTTTTATCTGTTCTGACTAGAGACCTTTGCTTTACACAGTTTCATATTTGCCATGTTCTTTCCCCCCTTTAAAAAAAAAAAAAAACTTATGCCGTGATCTCGTTTTGCCTTCTTGGCCTCACTTCATTCCGTCCACATGTCAAGATGTGGCTTCAGACAGTGTGAGAGGCACCTTGTCCTCTCGGCCAGATCAAAACCAGGATGACTTTGATATGTTCGCCCAAACCAGGACCAGCTCTTTGGCTGACCAGCGCAAAAAGTAGGTCTACACTCGTTTCTGCATTCCTCTTATTGTTATATCCACATGCAATCTAAGAACAGGTATACAAATTCGTTTTTACAGTGGCAAATAAATGGGTTTGAAACCTAATTACTCATTAAATGTGGTCTGCTTTTCATCTAACTCACAATAATAGACAAATCCACTGCTATAACTAATACAACAACATATTGTATCTATTTTTGAACATGTTGAAACATTCCTGGTACAGGCTGAATCATGTATGGGAACCCTGGTATCATGCCCGCCGATAGGGGGGGACAAACAGGTCTGTTGTCCCGGGCCCAGGGTAGGGGGGTGCCCAGAACCATTAAATTATGGAATAATGTAAAAACAATTAATTTAATAGGCCTATTTGTGAAAAAAATAGCAGAGGAGAGGAAGAGCCATGGAAAAGGAGAGATCTGTGCGCAAGGGGGCCCATCTAATATTATCTCGTCTCGGGCCCAGGCTGGACTGTCTGGTAACTGGTTGAACAAATTTACTTTAAACAACATGTAAATACCATTTATGAACAAGTATGGCCTCAGCAGGGAGGTAGTGGCCAGCAAGTGTGGTTGTGCACTACCTTTTTTTCCTTCTAAGTATGAATATAGTAAACCATATAGGGACTGTGAAACTACATGACAATGAGCCTTTATCTTGAATCTACCTTTTTCTGTGTGTCCAGTGTGACGTATGAAGACCCTCAGGCTCTGGGAGGCCTGGCCTCAGCTTTGGACGTCAGACAGCAGAACACTGTGAGTACAAAGCTGGGATGTGTAGTTTTACACACCCTTTTGACCCTGCCTGCACCTAGATGTGGAGTCTGGGTGCGCTGTCATTTTAAACAGCCAGCAACACCTTACTGTGCCAGTCCACTCTAGGCCCAGAGTCTCTCCTTGCATGTGTGTTGTGCAGTGGTGGAGTGACATCTTCCCTGTGGGGCAAACACACCTCGGGCTAAACATGAAGGCGTAGGATTGTTCTCATTGCTAGCTTTGACATCGCTAGCTCTGAATGGGTAAAATGCTGAATTGGCACTGTGCCAGCTGTACATTATTTAAGGATGTCTTATGTTGGAAAGAATAAAATAAAAGAAACTTAAATCAGAATGAGCATGTAAAACGATATAGTACAATTATACATATTATATTTTTATATAAATATATATATATATTTTTATGTAAATAAAATTTGTAAATAGGGCGCCATTGTGTCCCACAGGTTCTGTCAAACTCGTTTTGCATGGTGAATGGCGGCGCTTCTCGTTAATCAAATTTTTGTTGGTTTTTAAACTTAAGGGTCCGCAGTAGGTTTGCACGGAAAATTTAACAATGAAATGCACACGATCGTTTTGAGATTAGTCTGTCACGGGTGTTTCTGTCTGTGCTTCTGCACACTTCAATATATTTGTGTATCTATCTTCCCCCCCCCCCCTCCCACACACACACAAAGTACACCTCACGTTGATTGCACACACCATGCAGGGAGGGTTCAAAGTTTCTCATTCTTATGTTTTTTTCCCCATCATGCACTCATCTTAATGGAATGAATCCTGCACCTTTCTCTTCTTCAATATCCCTGTTTTATATGACGATCTTCCTTTTTTCTATTTGATGACTTCTCTGTCTCTCTCTGTACTGTGGCGGAGGGGGCTTGCGTCCTTCTCTTCTCTTGTGTAAGGTGTTGTTCTGTCCTTGATTCAGCTAAGGGTAATGGGGGATCATTTCCCGGCAGACCAGGAGCTGCCCATAGACAGCTGGCTTATTACCCAAGGAATGGTGAGGACTACCATCCTCAGTGTGTCCTCCTATACCCGCACCCTCCCTCACTTCATTCACAATTCTCATTGCTTGTCCCCATCCATCTTCAGTGTCTCTCTTGCTACAAACTGTAGAACGGACAGCACAACGGCTTATATACTACTGGTTCTAATTGGTTATAGACCGATATTCCGGACACGCGGCTGTCTGATTAGCGGAAATATAAAGTCACTTTTCCAGTCACAACCTAGATATGGGGATACTATTTCATAAATACAGTTTTTGTCCAGACGGTTTTACTGTCAAAAGCAGATCTTTTAACTGGAGCGACTTTTCTCAGTGTTTTGAATGAAGTCACGTGACTGGCCCATGAAAGCTAATGACAGCATAATGCAGCTTGCAGTACGCATCTGTACAAGCTGTGTTGTCCTCTCTACTGTTGGTCTTGGCCTTCAACAACACCCCCCCCACCCCCCTCACTCCTCTTGGCCTCCACCCTCTGTGGAAGGAATTACAAGCCAGCCTGAGCAAGAGTGGGGTTTCGTCAGTCAAGAAACAACTCTTAACAGTCCTATACTAAAACAGCAGATACTTATGCTACAAAGCAAGTTCCACACCAACACCAAAGAAATGTGAACACCTCGACAACCGAGGAGAATTTTTAGTGTAAACGATAATCCTGGTGTGAGACTTGTGTGTTTCAGCTAGTATCTTTGTTATTTGTCCTCGTCATCTTCATGCTAACCGTCAATAGAGGAACTAGGTTTCTAACTAGATAATATAGTTACTACTAGCTCAGTAATTCTATTCTTACAAGAACTAGGTGATTAACACAAATAAAGTAATACTGACCAATTATGTGATATTTGTGTGGCTTTTATTAATTTTTAACTAAATGGCTCCAAATGATTTCCTTAAAACTGCTGTTTGATCAATATTGATTGTGACACACTTATCGATTTCTCCTTGCCTACCTCCTGTCTATTCTCGCAGCCCTTCTTTTTCTTTTTTTCTGAATGACTGCTTTGAAAATCCAGTGACCCTGGCCTACCTCTCACATGCTGGGGCCATTATGATCTCATGGGAAAGTCCCAATCGGTGAATCTCTATCACAGGGCTTTGGGAACACGGTTTTGTTCTCCCTGTGTAACTTTTTTTTATATTGGGGCAACGTCAACTTTGGACTCTGACTTGTTACATAGGCAGTGCAAGCTGAAATCTTTATTGTATTAAACAGGGAGTTTGTGCCCCACCCTGCTCTTTTGAGCGGACAACGTGGAACTGTTTTCTCTTAACAGACGTTCAGATTTACTACTGTGCTTGGACACAAATTATCTATTATGGCCAAGCTATAAGCTCTCTTTCAAAACTGCCTGTCACGCTTGAACGCCCATTGCGTTTTTGAATTGGTTTTATTTGAAAACCATTGCATTATAACTGAAGATGTAATTAAGGACAGCGCATGAATGCACACAGTCACCACATGCCTGACTCTATTACTTAGAAAATCATATGACGAGACTGGTATCGAGAAAGCAGCCATTAGGAGCTCTGTGACCTCTGGCCGCTGATACCTCTCCCATCAAACCTGTGTGCTGGTACTCTGAATTGCACTGACCTCTCTATGTCCAACCCATTCACCTGTGTGTGTGTGTGCGTGTGTGTGTGTGTGTGTGAGAATCCCCTGGTGCTCAAGAGTCCCTGTGTTTATAATTATATTTTCCACCAATCACTCTCTTAATTATGTTCAGCTGATTGGTTCATTAACTGATGATGCAGTGCAATTAACACTGCTATGCGGCATTAGTCAGTGCCACACAAATCATGAAATTAAATAAACTCCCCCTGTTTTCATGCTAGACAATAGTCCATGGAATTTGGAAAGCATAACATAAATGCAGAGACTCACGAGGTGTGTGTGTGTGTGTGTGTGTGTGTGTGTGTGTTTTTACATGCTTGTATACAAAAAAGAGGGCAGCTCTTCTTTTTGCTTTTGTTTTGGTTTAATTGCTTTCTGTTATTGTCGACTTCCTCTCCGAGCCTCCGGTGATTCCTGTTCTGTTCATTTTTTTTTCTTTTTTTTTCCCCCTACTTTTTGTTTTGTTGTCGGGGTGGGGTGTCGTTCCGTTGTGTGGCTTTGCCGGCCACGTGGTTTGTCCATGGCTTTGCTCCGTAGATCCCTGTATCGCAGTCCTCTGTCATGGATGACATTGAGGAGTGGCTCTGTACTGATGTGGTGAGACTACTTTACCTTGATTTACCTCTCTCTTTGCGTCCTCTCCCTCTCCCCCTTTTTCTTGGTTTGTTTGTTTTTCGTTGGTAGCACATTTCATCTCATCACACCTCCATGTAAATTAATTGATTCACAGCTTTGTTTTCCCCCATATCTCACTTATTCCAACCCAATGATACCACCATATAACAATATAAGTTTGAGGTCTGCGGCGTGTATTACGTACTGTATGCTAACATAATTCCACTTATAGTCCTAAAATGAGACTATGCTGTATGTGTGTAGTTATTCATAATATAAGCATGCGGACGTGGTTGTGTCTAAGAAGGCCTACTGTGGAAAGTCTATTTGACAGATGCATGGCCACTACAAACTTTATGAATGACTTTGTATTGGGGGCGGGGGACGTTTTTGATTTGTGTGGCTGCATTGCCCTTGAAATGGATGACACTGTCCTTGAAATGGATGACACTGTCCTAGTGCTGGTGTGATAAACTTTTTGTGATAACTTTTCTCTTTTTAAATAGAAAGGTGATGCTGTCGAGGAAGGGGTCACCAGTGAAGGTATGGCTTACTGTCACAATACAACTGATTTTAGGAAATGGACTATCTTACACTATCTCTAAGATATTGGAGATTTAATATATTTTCTTCTGCTATGGCATGTATATACACTGAAAAACATAATATATTTTTGATATATTATAATTATTTTATTTTATTATTATATTATAATACTTACAGTTACAGTTACATCATTTAGCAGACGCCTTTATCCAAAGCAACTTACAATTACATTGTTCTAATACATGGAGCAGATAGGGGTTAGGCATCTTGCTCAAGGATGCCTACAGGTAGGCCGACTCTGGGGCTCCCCACGACCTTACGGCTGGGAGTCCAACGCCTAGACCACTAGGCTATCCTGCCCCCCTAATACTTATTATTTATTATTATTAGTAGTAGTATTATTAGTATTTATTCATTAATTATTAATATATAATAATTGATATAATTTGTCTGATATATGTCAATGTGTCTGTCCCAGAGTTTGATAAGTTCCTGGCGGAGCGAGCTAAGGCTGCAGATTCTCTGCCCTCTCCCCCAGGAAGTAACCCAGCACCCACTGTCCGCCCCACCAGTGGCTCCCACAAGAAGGCCGAACGGACGGAGGATGCCCTCTTTGCCTTGTAAATCCTGAAATCCTGCACAGAGAATATCTCTCTCTCTCTCTCTCTCTCTCTCTCTCACTCTCCCCCCCCCCCCCCTCCCTCTCCTTCTTTCCTTCCTCATAGCCCTGTATGACTCACCCCTGCCCAGAACCATGTCATTGATGTCCAGCAGTGGTGTAGCGACTGATTATCCCTACTAGCCGTCCTTATGCCTGTGTTGCCCTAACGCGCAGAGGTCCGACGACGTGCTTGTGTATTACTGTCCATCGACTTGCTGACCTGTCCATGTGGGATCTGCTCGCAGCTCTGCATCTCATCTGCAAATATCCACTTAAAGTAGAAGAACGTAGCAATTCTAAATGTGACTAAAAAAATATATAAATCGGCTGCGCTGTCATGTTAAGTGGAAGGGGTATAAACCTCTACAGGTTATATGGTTTATTAGAGTCCGTTTACTATTATTTTACTACAGTCAGCTAATTGCTAATTTATGCATTTATAGTTTTTATGTTTTGTACTATGTACTAGCGCTGTGAGTTCCTCTGTGGGAACATATTTTTTTCCCTGCAAATGTTCCAGCTTTGGTTTCTTTTAGCACTTTCAATATTGAAATGGGAACACGTTATTGACAGAAACAGTGTGGAGGTAATGTTATAAAATAATTGCTAAATTATAGCTTTCCATGAAAAATAATATATGTTTGCTTTTATTTACTTACCTTCATGTATTGTATTGTCCACGGTCCTTTCCCCCCTAAAGTCATTTATTTCATGGGTGACAAATGGACAAACTTTAATAATAGCCATTCCAAAGAATATTGAGGCTTTAATGACCAAACATAACTGTTCTACAATAACATTCAGAATTTAGAAAACCATGGGTATAATGATGTAATCCTTCACTTACTACCATATTATTTTGTGCAATTTTAAAGCAAAAAAAAAATGTGTATAATATTCTTTGTGTTTACAAGATGGTTACTATTTTTATAGTGAATGGTAAATAATCTTAGATTCATATAAATTTGCACATAGCTTTTATAACTTTTAAATTCCAGTCTTTTTCCACTATACCAAACACCTATCTGGAGAGTTTCTTTATTTTTATTTTATTTTTTTATTTGGCAATTTTAAGGATATAAAACCTTGAAAAAAAATAACAGAAAATAAATAAAAATGACATACAAAATGTGGGCTAAACTTGACATACTGTGTATTTCACTGAAAACTGACAAACTATACTATATTTTCTGTCTATACCTTGGAGTGCAGATGTTTTACTTTCTGTATCTGGTTTGTATCAATGGTGACAGAGCAGTTATTTGTTGTTATTTAACTCCTTAGTTCTAAATGTATTTTATATGTAAAAAATTATCCCTAATTCAACTTTATGTGGTTGAGACAGGATCATGCTCGAGATGGATGACCAAACATAGATACATTTTCATTCTCTGTGTGTTGTGAGCACTTATATAATATTTAGCTTTTCGGAAGCCATTTCTGAAAAGGGTGAATAGCAGAAAAGTATCCTGATGAGATCAGTTTGGCTCTTGTGCTTAAGGTAACTTCTAATGGAACAGTAGTTCCAGTAGTAGTCTTTTTTGGGTCTTTATTTGACATATTTTTGTCTAACATTGTGTTCCTGTTGTTTTGCACACATAAGATGTTTGGCACCATGTCAGTGAGAACAAATCTATTTGCCCCCCCATATCATATATTGTGTTTATAACTGAATAATTAATTGACTATATGCTTTCGACTAGTGGGAACGTTTTGTTTTATTATTATTATGATGGTTAATGCTACTGCGATATTCCCATTGAAAATAAATGATTTGTAAAAGTTTGCATTAGCATAATTAAATCTGTTTATGTTTTAAAAGATGTGGAATATAACTAATGGTTTGACCTAGTAACCGAAACTGCATCCTATTCAGTATCTAACATTGTTTCCATAGAGCTTATGTCATGCAGGCTGTTAGTTACTTAAGGTGCAGCAGGGGGTTCTTTAAAGCGACCCATTATGTGTGTTGTGTATCTTTGGTCTTGTAACAGTACAGTGTTACAGAGTGTACAGTGTTACTTGCTTTTATGAGGCTTAAAACCCTAATTGCAACATGTATTCCTCGAAACTGCCAATCTCAAAATGGTAACTGAATGTGTTTTTAATATTGATGCAGAGGAATGTCTTAACCACACATTACTATATTGTGTAAAAGGAGGAGAAACTGATTGTCTGATATGTTGTGTTGGCTGTGCTATCTGCTGTCATAATCTATGGTTCAGATCTGTTGTCATTTGACCTAATGAACGTATTTCCCTACCCAATAAAACACTAGCAATGTGTGACCTCTACCTTGTGATTATCAGTGGTTATTTTCCAATCAGTTGTTAGGACAAGCTCCTGCATTGCAATACACTGGCTGATGCAACCACATGTCACTGTGGCACTTGCACTGCAGTTGCATGTACTGTACCTCTACTATATGTTAGAGCGCTTGGCCATACGTTGTAATGTAATCCCCCTCAGTACCCAGACAGGTTTTACCAAAAATAATGTTCTGTGCCCTTTGATCACAACTGGCAGGTTTCCATACTTCACTGAGTAATCTATGCACTATTAAAGCCTGCCCCATCAGCAACAATATTAGCCTTGTTGACAGGCCTTCACATTACCCTACTCTACTGGTATTGAAACCCAGCTTCCAATGCTATTGCAGGCCATTGACCTATTTCCCGAACCTGCCTTTTGGGGACTGGCTTTGTTTTCATGGTTTACTGTGCTCTGTTACAGTGTTACCATGTTTTACTAATTGTATCTATATATTTCAATTGACATAATGTTTTCTGTTTTCAGTGAAGTGCTTTTAAATCCATTATAAATTATGTTTACCATAAGAATCAGTATAATGTTAAACTACATTCGCAAAGATAATTTTGAACATTTTTTAATTTAATGATCTTTACATTTTATAAGCATGTGTTATAAAATTGTATGAACAATACAACTATTTAAATCCTTCTAGGTCTTCTCTTCCATCTCTTCCATCACTATTCTGGGAGAAATACATGATGTAATCACAAGAGCCAAAAATGTGACGTCATATCACCCCACTCTTTTCCTAAGTCCCTATTGGTGAATTCTACTGGTTCTACGGGAGGAGGCGCAACTTCGATTCAAGCAAACTTGGCTTTCATTAACCCTCCCTACATAACGTCGATTGGCTGTTGAGGGCAAGCCCACAATAAACACGTCCATGCTTTCGCCTAAGTCAATATATGATGACATAATTGAGACCAAACTAAATTGGAGTAGCACACCACCACTAGATAGATTATACATTTCCATTTTAACAGAATTACGCAGAATACAATTATTCAAAATACTATAATGCGTCTCATTGTGTTATATATATTTTGTTAATTACACCGTCATTATGAAACTGCGTCTTTTTATAATTATTGACAGAGAAATGTTGCATATGAAGACAAATTTTGTGATTTTGGGTAATCAAAACAACCAAAAGTGGACGCGGATTTGACCTTAACGTTGCTGATTGGATGCAGAGACTGTCAATCTTTATCTACGCGGTAGGGGTTGCGCGGTTCCCCCTGTAAGCACGCTAGTTTCTCTAAATGATCCGCACTGTTTAGCATGGTTTGACAAGTTTCCCTGGATCATGATGGAGTTAAAAGAGAGGAGTTAGTTGTCAGATCAATACAAAAAGTTGAAATCTGCTACACGCATCGTTCAAGTTTTACTGGGGGTTCGCAAATGTAGGGATTTGGGACGTTTCTGATGCTTTACTGTTTGTAAAAAGCCTTTCGAGCATTTTGGAAGACGGAACGACATTAAAATGAACAACTTGTCTTTTGACGATCCTTCGCTGGATAATCTGGATCCAAGTCTGTCGCTAAATGACCCAAGCGACATTGATACAGCTCTCTTAAACGACATTGATGGTAAGTAGTTGTATGTTAGACTAGTTAATTAAATGGAGTTACTATACCACCAGCACTTACTACCTATAACCGGTACAGCCTATATATGATTCAATTATACTATGGCATAGTCTATTGAAAAAGGAAACACTATTCACATTATACTAGCTAAGGAAGATGTGACCCTCTTCAACCTCGTAATGTTGCATTCATCTCCAGCTATCATTTGCGTACCTAGCTAACGTTAAATCTTAAAATAATACAACACTCAAAAATATTGTGATTTTATCTAATATCACAAGTACTTTATCGGGATTATCGGCCTCGAATGCATATTGTACAAAAACGACAATTGCCCCTATAGTGTGTTAGCTAAGATACTAGCAAACAAGCTAGTTGATCGTGTCTGCATTTGTGCCCCGCCCCCCCCCCCCGGCAGTTGCAACAAAAAGGTTACTTTCGTACATTCCCCTTGTTGGGCTCCGCTTCTCACGTTGCCTGCTTTGACCCATGTATTAAATGTGTTTTTATATATTTTACTGACTCAACAAATACTAAAATCCATAACATGCTGTTTGAGAAACATTAATGTCTTTCTTTACGGGTTCCCAACATTTTCACATTTTGTATAAAATAATTGTATGCAAGTAAACGTTATGTTAAAGCAGTAGTTATTATGTTGACAAATGTTGTAAATTGTAGCTGGGTGTGGGTATTTGCTAAAAGATTGAGTTGAAAACGTATTTGCGATCGGCTGTCATCCTGTAGCAGCCCTTGTCATCCTATCCCAAATTTGACCGACAGTAACCCTGCGATGTTGCTCGATAGTAACCCGATTTCGGCACAGACAAGCGCTCTCTTCTCTGTCTTGGGGGCTGGTCTACATAGCGAGAATCTGAGGCGCTCTCTGATTGGTCAGAAACGATCACCTCATGCAAAACATTGGCTTACAAATCCAGGCTGCTGTGCCTCTGTGAAGACACAACTGAAGCCTATACTGTATGTTACCCAGACACTAATGAGGTTACAACAACAACAATTTATATTATATTATAATATATTTCCAACTGACTATGTTAAACTGTACACAAGATAAGCTATATGTCACGGCCATCTTCGAGCCATGCAGTTTTAATGATTATTCTTTTCTTACTTAATTTCAGCAGTGCATATGGAAACACCTGACCCTTAATAGCATATTACCTGTAAGAAACCCATGGGTCTTAAGTTGTGGCTCTGTATGTATCTATCAATACTGTTGTATTTGGGCAGAGTTATAGAAAGATCTGTTTATCAATTACCATGCACTGGCTCAAGAGATGGAGTTTTGAGTGAAAGTCTTCATTGTGTAGCCATTTATAGGTGTGTGTAGTGACAATATCTAGACTTCTCCTCACACCCCTCGCACTCTATCTGAACTATCTGTAAAACGACCCTTATTTTCATTACAAAGTTATTCATGAATATCCAAATGTTTCTTTATGTACTGTATGTCATGCAATATCTGCATTGTCACTGTGCATGTCCAACTTTAGGAATAAAGGTTTTGCCAGATGCACAATTAAATAACTGTATCTTGATGTACTATTGTATGTATGTATGTATGTATGTATGTATCTTGATGACACTCACTGATTTGGAATCACTTTTAAAGGTTCAATCTGGAAATATTTTTTAATAGTTGGAGTATTTACCTTAATTTCCACTAAGATATACGGTTTTTGTGGTACCAGGTCAAGATGTGGTGCAAAAAAGTGTAATTTCTCTCACAACCAGCTTTCAGTTCCAGGAGTTGGCAGCCCGCCTAACAGTGGAGGTGTCAAAGGGTGTTATTTGTAACATTGTAGAACTAACACACTTCCAGTGTAGCGTAAAATTGTCAGTTTTTGTAGGCTAGCAGTCCCTAAACAAGCGGCACAATTTAATAATAGCCTTTGCTAACCTTTTCTTGTACTATGTGAATACAAGATTATTGTGATTTCTCTCCATCCCCAGACATGCTGCAGTTCATCAACAACCAGGACATGGAGTTTGGAGGGCTGTTTGATCCCCCTCCATACAAAGGGCCACCGCCAGCCCAGGATGTGCCTGGCCTCACGCAGCCGATCACCACAGCTCCCTCTCCATCCACCACGGCAACCCCTTCCTCTACCTCCTCCATCCTAAGCAACAGCCCCCACCTAGATGCCCTCCTGGGCCCCCCCATCACCCGCAGCTCCTCCACCCCAGACAAGACCTTTCAACCCCCCACCTTCCAGCAGTCTCCCTTGGCCCAGGTTGCCAACTCTAACCCCAGGCAGCAACCGGCCTCCCCACAGCAGGCCCAGGGCCTCAGGCAAGCCAAATTGGACCAGCCCCAGCCAGTTCTCAGTCCCCCTGCTCCAGCCTCTCCCCACGGCCCAACCGTGCAGAGCCTGTTCACCTCACCTGCACCCCAGCAGCAGCAACCCCAGTCCCAGGGACAGCCACAACTCCAGGTCCAGGTTCCATCCCCGCAGGCCAGAATCAACTACAGCACTCAGACCAGCTACATAGGTATGGCTTTGGTCTTTTTTCGACAAACAGAGGTTTGTTATTGTCTGCTGGCTACATTGCTGATAGCTGCAGTTGCACAATAAAAAAAGTCTACTTTGAAACTGGCAGCTCAAAAGGGACGACAGCGAAAGACTGTTTATTGTTTCAGGCGTCAGGTGAAGGCATTTGATTTTGAGGCTTGGCATCAACATGGCATTTAATGCTTTCAGCAATCGCACAAACACACGCGCATGCTAGAAACGCCACATGCTGCCTGGTAGTGCGGCTCATCAAGCCCTTTTTATCTATAGTGTTTGTGCAACCAATTCATTATACATGTACAGTCTCGTGGGCCAGGCATGGCTACAGCACTACGCCACCACACCACAGTACAGTACAATACGTCTGAGGACATTCTGCGTCCCACCCGTCCAGTCCCGGTGGGACTGTGTTGACATGAGCAAAGCTGCAGCTTCCTGTTTAAATCACCGCCTCTATTTTGAACTCCGCCTTCACAAGGCGTTGGGATTTGTTTAAAAGTTTTCAACTCTGTTTACCGCTCCCACCCACATTTAGGCCAAATTGTCTCCTAGATGACGTTTTATAATAAGTCTGGCCCGTGAGATCTGTGCGTACATGACAAGTGACAACATAACATACCCCGTTCCAAAACACTGGCTGGCAGGATAGCTAGCTGATGAGTCGGCATCAAATCAGGTTTGACAATGGCAAAGAAAATTGTGACACTACATGGAGTTTTAAAAAGCACAAGACCGTCATTCAATTAGCGGTCGGTGTGATGATAACAAATCTGTTTGACATCTGTGAGGTTTTAAAGCTACCTGACATGCAAACATCCTGTTCCATGCTTTTTTGTTGATGCCACTGCCCCATTAGCCAGTAGATAGTGCAGTTTCATGCAACCTGAAGGTTTTAGCGTTGAACATAAAGTAGTACCGGTACTTCACACTATATGTTTTGAGAATCAATGTCGTTCTGTCTCCTGAAATGTTTTCATGGTTTTAAAGCCTGTCTAATCCCCTTGAGTTCTGGTTTGTGGAAATTAGTAAATATAAGCATTTTATTTAAATAATGCAGCCTTAATTTAGGGCGTAGCTCACACTAGGCCTGGTACAGAGCAATCACACTAGTTAAATAAACTGGACTTTGGGGGTCAAACCTGCTTGGGCATGGTACAGATCGTCTAGTGTGAGTTTACACCCTTACACCCCTTTCTATCCTGATTAATTTGTCAATGTATTTAAAAAGTTATCACTAAATTGTTTTCTAGCTGTCAGTCAAGGCGCCACCAGCCAACCAGTGCAGAGCTCATCTTCGTTGGCCCCCAGTGTTCAACCGGTGACCATCCAGACTCAGGTGCAGGCGCTGACCACCACTTCTCCTCTCATGGCCACGTCAATAAGCCCGCCAGTGCAGACCATTGCATCCCACGTACAGCAAGTACCTGTGAGTTATCACTTGCACTAAAGACTTTAAAGGGACACTCCTCAATTTGTGTCATCTTGTGGATGAAATCAGTGTAGGGGTGTAACGATTCTCCAAATCCACCGTTATTTTGTTTCAGACCTGGATTTTTGAAGAATCTGTTATTTATATCCAGTGCCATGAAAACCCTGATTGCCTCTGTAATTGCTTGAGCACGGTCCGAGTTAGCTTGTAGCTTTATTGTAAAGACATTTGGAAGAGTTTCACGAAGCAACTAACGCCTAGGAGGCTTTGGAAAGGCTACAGAACTTGGAATGGAACCAGTCTGGTGTGGGTTCAGACGGCGAGGTAGACTGTGACCGAACAACCGATTTTCTCGATTGCCTTTTTTTTTTTTTTCGTCGCAATCATTGCCCCAACCCCAACAGTGAGTCCATTGCCCCGGTTCCGGAAGACGGAACCGTGACACGAGACCATGGATGTTTGTATCCCTATTTCGGTTTCAGCACCATTACACCCCCCCCCCCCCCTTTTTTGGTATTCTGAGTGTCTTTCTCGCTGCCTGCGTCTTCTAGGTGCTGCTGCAGCCCCAGTTCATCAAAGCTGAGTCTCTGCTGTTGACCACCCTGAAGCACGACCCCTGCATGGTCACCACCATGGCCTCTGCCACCACCACCCCAGTGCAGAGCACGTCCCTGCAGGTGGGCACAGCGGGCCGTTCTCACATTGAACTATGTTACTAGGGACATCACACAATGTGGTGCTCCTATCACACAGTGATTGTTGGGGCTTAACTGCTGCGAAAACATACTCTAGTGTTCAGATAATTGGTTTAATCTGTTATAAACGGGTTTTGTACAAAGTGGCAGTTCCCTTGCAGTTGGATTTAGGTGTCATTCTGTTTCCTTTTTCTTTACATGGTTTACAATCCACCTCTTGTTGTTTTTTTACTCAGGCTTTTATGGGCGGAGGCACCATATTGACTACCATGCCCGTCATGGTGGATGCTGACAAACTGCCAATCAACCGCATTGCCATCAACAGCAAGCCCATAGGCCAGCCCTATAAGGGGGAGAAGCGCACCGCCCACAACGCCATTGAGAAGCGCTACCGATCCTCCATAAATGACAAGATCCTTGAGCTTAAAGACCTGGTTGCTGGCACAGAGGCTAAGGTAAGGGTGACCAGAACATTGAGCTCTTCATACTGAGCCACTATTGCTTGCCCGTCTAAATCCATTGGCATGTTGCTCTTAATTGTTCTTGTTTAAAGATTCAGTTTGTTAGGGCCGGTATTATTGACGATTTGACTCTGTTCCCGTTTGTAATGTAGCTCAACAAGTCTGCAGTCCTGAGGAAAGCCATTGATTACATCCGCTACCTGCAGCAGTCCAACCAGAAACTCAAACAGGAGAACCTGGCTTTCAAAATGGCCGCCCAGAAAAACAGTGAGTCCTTGTCTGTTTCTAACCTTTCTTTCTTCACCTCTTCCTCAAGTACACACTGCTAATATTGTTTCATATGTCATTTACTAGAAATATATAATTGTACCACTTGACCTTTTGCAAGCAACTTTATAGATTGATCTAATAAGGAGCTATACTGACTGAAATGAATGCTTGTACTTTAATGTTGGTGATTAAAGTAAAGAACCACTGTCCATTCCTCTCTTCAGAGTCTCTCAAGGACATTGTCGCCATGGAGGTGGATGGACAGGTCGAGTTGAAGAATGAGCTGCCCACCCCCCCGGCCTCCGACGTGGGATCCCCCACCTCCTTCTCCCACTGTGGGAGCGACTCGGAACCCGACAGCCCCATGGGGGAAGACAACAAGGTAACGTTGATAATACTGACTATATGACCATATGTCACCACAGCCAGCTAGACGTCTATATTAACGTTGTTTTGTGACCATACTCCCCCGCCCCGCCCCGCACTTCTCCCCCCCCAGCCCCAGTGCCAGCCGACTGTGTCGGACCAGTCGGCGGCAGGTGGCGGCGTCGGGGGAATGTTGGACCGCTCCCGCATGGCGCTGTGCGCTTTCACCTTCCTCTTCCTCTCCCTCAACCCTCTGGCCGCCCTCCTCTGTGGACCCACGGGCAGCAGCTCCACCGCGGGCGCTGCCACGCCGCACACGGGCCGGGCCATGCTGGGCCTGGACGCTGAAGGTATGAGGGGCGTAGCGTTGAGCGTTGAAGAGAACTCGGTAAAGTCAAAAGAAAACCCTAATTCAGTAAATGTTACCCTTTTGAATGAATGTCCTGAATGAAACGTGATCAGAAGCACAAAGACAAGCCTGCAGTTCTCTGACGACAACAGTCTCTTAAAAGTTACTAAACATCCATATCACCTAAACGTGACCTTGTGGAACCCGCTGGTTGTCAGAACCATAACAAAGAATCTACTATGGGATAGGCCGGTGCAGTAAAGGGTAAAGCATATCAAGTATATATATATATTTTTTATTAGGATTATTGTATAAGGCATAATGAAGCATAAACAAATATTATTTTCTCCCACAGCTGGCAGTTAAATGGAATTTGCGCTTTTTAAATGAACCCACACAGTTTATACACCATGTGTCTGATATTGAGTTGTAAATGGTTTCATCTGTGTTCCCCGTAGCGGACTCCTGGGCATGGATGGACTGGATGCTGCCCACTCTGCTGGTATGGCTGCTCAACGGGATTCTGGTGTCGGGGGTTCTGATCCGACTGTTGGTGTATGGAGAGCCTGTGACCAGACCGCACTCTGGCTCCTCAGTGCTGTTCTGGAGGCACCGCAAGCAGGCCGACCTGGACCTGGCCAGGGTATGGGGTGTTATTAATGTATTGATAACCTGCACTGGTTATGGCATTGACGATGTGTCGAATACTGTTTTATGAAAATAATCTAGGAGGTATGTTTAAAACCCCAGCAGAATACTTTGTTGAAATCCTCTTATTTCAACCTGCTGTCCAAAGGTTTGAAGGTCGTTGAGGACTGGTGTCCTAACCCTTTTCCATCCAGAGCAGCTTTGTTGTTATTTATTTGCTCTTGTTATGAGCGGTTTCAGGGATCCTAAATATTTTCCCTGCCCGTAAAATGTTGCACATGCACGAATGCATTCGCCTACAGGCAAATGACCATCGCCGCCTGCCGAGGCGAAATTCGTATCTTGTCGAGGCTGAATGTAGGCAGTGCATGACGTGACGTACACGGAAATCAGTTTGCTGGTTTGTAGTCCATTATAAGTGGTTGTGGTTGTTGGTCACACATGAGCAGTTGTTGGTTTTGCAACGGAAAAATGTATACCGAGGCCCAGAGAAGGATTCTGGCGTTGTTGAGAATGAGATGGCTGGTTAGACTCAATCATAGTCTCCTCAATCCTGACTCACTAAGAAAACTACAGCCAATTGCAGCCGGTGGGGGTCACGCGAAGCGAATTTGCTTCGCCACCGAAAGCGAATGTTTTATTCGCCCCTTCACTCTCATAGAATGGAAGTGAACGGGAGGCGAATATTTCTTAATGTTAATTTCTGGCATGTGTGACCATGCCCTCAGCCATGTTTGAAGCACATGGCATAGAGTGGCATAGCCCCAAGATTGTTTGGGAACTACCTCCCCCTGCTGGCGAAGGGAGGAAAAAATGGGCTTGAAGTTCATGTGACCTGCAATATGATGCTTTCCTTTTGTTAAACGACTGGTGGCAACAATTTTAATAAATAATTTCAATATACGTTTTGTAGAGGGAGTATGGAACACAAACAGCCAAATGACACTTTGTCGCTTGACTAATCCCTATGTAGTGTTTTTAGTTTCACAGGGTACCGTCTTTTCTTTCTAACCACCATTCTCTAATGTACATTCTTAGGGAGACTTTGCCCAGGCCAGCCAGAACCTGTGGACTTGTCTGAAGGCTCTGGGCCGTCCGTTGCCCACCTCCCAGCTCGACCTGGCCTGTGCCGCCTTGTGGGCTCTTCTGCGCCTCTGCCTCCAGCGCCTTTGGGTGGGACGCTGGCTGGCTGCCAGAGCGGGGCGTCTATGGTCAGACCGCCCCCTGCAGGAGGACGCCCGCAAGAGCAGCCGTGACGCCGCCCTGGTCTACCACCGCTTGCATCAACTACACATGACTGGTAGGTTGTGGGGTATGGGGCACTGTAGCCTAACTTGGCCTATTCAAGGTTTTTCCTGGCTCAAAATGAGGTGGAGGTGTGTGGACCCTGTACCCTCTTGGGGGGGTCTGGGGCCGTGCTCTCCCGGAAGAAAGTTGTGTACATTTTAAAGTTAAATTCATCAATCCAGTTCACTTAGAGAGCAAAATGAAGAGGCTAGATCTATAAAGAACTAGTAAACAATGTGATTGCCAGGAAATCAGTCTCAAATCAGTCTCAAATCAGTGCCAATGGTACCAAACACTATGTCTACCATCATAAATTTGTATTAAAAAATAGGAGAAATCTCACTTTATAATACAGCTGTATCATCGGCTGTCTGCTGAAAAGCAAATGTGTTTGTTAATTCTAGATTACTTCCATAGTTTAGCCAAGCAACAAGCTATTTAGGCTAATCCTTGCTACTTAGACACACTCAACAGGGAACCCGATGAAATTTTGACATATTGTAATTTTAGTGACATTAATTGTAGCTGTACAAGGTTAAATCCAAAACAAAGGTTGTGAATATTGCTGCTATACTCCATTTAATCCAGATTTGTTTGATTTGCTACTCGTGTTCAACATGGGAGATTGTGAGCATGTGACCTATCTCATTGGCTATCGCTCCAAGCGGCTCTGGAAAATTAAACTCCTCAACTTTTGGGAATAGGGTTCGCTGTCCCCGCTCCTACTCTGCTGTTTTCGCATTGGAAATGCATTAAATCTCGCGGCTCCGCTTTCCACGCCCAACTGCCTGCTGAACACAGCGATAGTGTGTCAGCGTGGGGGAGGGGCTTACACTCCGTGTGAACAAATGCTGCAGTTAGAAATCCACCGAGTGCACCTTTAAGTCTTTAATAATCTTAAGGAGGCCAAAAATTTTGTTTTTTTTTAATCGGTGGAATTAATGGTGAGCCACGATTTCTTTGGTCAATGTTGACTTGCATAACAACTGTATTTGGCCAGAATGGCTCCCATCTTTCAATTCTTCTGTCGTCCATTGTAGGCAAGCTGAATGGCAGCCACCTGTCTGCGGTGCACATGGCTCTGAGTGCAGTCAACCTGGCAGAGTGCGCCGGCCCCTGTCTGCCTGTGGCCACTCTGGCGGAGGTCTACGTCTCCACAGCTCTGCGGGTCAAGGCCAGCCTGCCACGGATCCTGCACTTCACCTCTGTTAGTCCCAGTCAAATCATTGCTCGCTTCCCAGTCTGTGTAGCTATTTGGTAAATGCTTCAACTGTAAATGGTAGTTGACACAAATTGACCCCCCCC
>JAODLI010022017.1:0-21797 GCA_027575585.1 Percopsis omiscomaycus | reverse complement strand
TTGGATTGTTATTTCGAACGTTGTTATCCAGCGCTTTGGCTTCGTATAGTGGACAGAAATGTGTTTGTGTTTGCGTTTGCGTTGCTGTCTCAGACGACGACATCTTGTATCCTACGTTGGCCACCATAGCTTCTCCTTCGTGTTTGCAAAGGGAGGGGTAGGCCGTGAGTGACTGGCTGTTTGCTATTCGCAATGCTCACCACTAGATGTCACTAAAAACTACACACTAGCCCTTTAAAAAAACATTGTATATCCAAAAACATTGCAACACTTGCATTTCCAATGAGTCAGGGTTTGTTGTTCCAATGCTTTAGTACACTGACACTCCATAAATGTACTGTAAATATACCATTAAGCCCAGAATAAGAACCACTGCGACACTAACTAAAATAATAAAGTGCATCAGTTAGCTCCTTAGCTGGAAACTGTGCTCAGAAAGATAACATTAGCCAATAATCTGTGCATCAGCTAACGTTCTAAACAGACAGACACGGTTCTCAGAACATTCAGCAATTTTATTTGCTTTAGTGTGTTTTAGTGTGGTTGTTTTTAAATCTGTGCCATGAAATTCTACTTCCACTGGCGTAGCAGACTAGTTAACGTTAAGGTGCATGCCGCCACCTACCGGAGTGTGTAACATAGAGAATACTGGACATTAAACCTGTTTACTGTAAGTAAAGCCATTTGAAACTGTAGGCCAATTGGTTGTCCCAAGTTTAAAAAATCTAACGTTAGAGGACTAAACTAAATATTTCAGAAAATGATAATTAATTATTATTATTTACTATTATTATTATTATTATATTGTTTTATTAGGGGTGCTGAGATTAAATTTAGGGGGGCTTTAGGACCCTTAAATTAGCGATCAATTGTTTTCCTCCCAAGTGTGGGCAGGACTTAATTGTGCTCTGTCGCAGGGGCAAAACAACAAATCCAGAAGAGGCCTGGCAAAAGGGCTAAATGCAACTCAAAGAAACACGGGGCTAGGAAAGGAGACAAGAGCTTACGACACAGGTGCTCCCAGGCTGAAAACTTGAAGTAGGTTAAACAACATCAAGGGACATCAAGACAACGACAACGAACCAGCACATAGACGGGAGAACACAGACTAAATACACTATGGATGATTGGGGGAACGGGAAACAGGTGAGGGCGGTGATTGGGGAACCAGGTAGGGCCATATATGGGAAGCAGGGTGGAGGAAGGGAGGGGCCGGGAAGAACACAGGGGAACAAGGTAGACACACTAGGGAAACATGGAATAGATCATGGGGAATACAAGAGGCAAGACAAAAACAAACAGGGACCAGGTGGGGTCGTGACAGTGCTCTACAGTAAGTGATGGCGATTGGCTACAGTGTTGGACCCCTGTCTAAACTCCACATAAGATATGGCACCTTTGTCTTGCCATATAGACATCTAGACAAGAGGTCCATAGACAAAATGGACATTTAGAACCTGTAACCAGCGACAAATAATATATTTTTTTATATAAAAATATGCAATGTAAAAAACAAGGGTTGAAAAATAGATCAATAGACTATTTCATTTTCTCCCCAGGTGATACAGTATGTTCAGGAGCTAATCAGTGGCAACAGGAAAGATGACACCAAGAATAGCAAGCAGGAGAGGAGAGGAGAGCTGTCCTCTCTAATAACGCCCGTCGGCTTTATCCCAACTCATTCTTTGACACATTTTGCCTTGTGGGTCTCCCTGTCTTCCTCTCTCCCCTGCCTCCTTTCTCTCGTTCATTCAGTCAAATCCGTCTCTCTCGCAGCGCACTACCCAATAACCTCCACTCTATCGTCAACTGTCCATCTCTAGTCATGTCTCTTTCTTTTTCCTTCAGCTTGGCGAAGGTCTTCTCTCTCTTGCTCTCAATCTGGTTCCCAATAACTAGCTACCTGTCCAACTTTCACCCTAAAATAACTGTAGCCTAGATGTGGCAGGTATCATCCACAGTGCACCTCCACACTGCGACAGAGCTTGGTAATGGTATCTTGTGGTATCTGTGACACCTTTTTCTTCTTTTTTTACTTTTTTACAACAAAGATCATCTGAGTTCGCATTAGGTCTACTGTTCATGGTACTCACCTTGTGTACACTTGCATAAAGTCTAAATTTACAGAGGTGAGATTAGCCTAAACATTTGTGTAGGCCTACTTCTACCTGGAGAGGAGAGTTTTAGCGTTTGCACCTTGCAAAAATGGAGCTAGCGCACCGTCTGTATTTCAAAAACATTTTCAAATCTACATTTTCTTTCTCACTCAGCACCTCGAGTGTAATGAGCTTCAATTCCGACTCGAATAAATTCCTACAAATTGGCTCTTATTGCTTGAAATAATTTTTCTGATTTCTGTGTCAGAGAGGCTTGGCTGGTGGCAATAGGTCGGCGGTAGCAGCAATCTTTTTCTTTTTTCTTTTTCAGGCATTCAGCAATATCTCCATGCTCAATTTCTTCACTGCGGTGAATGTGATAAGTGCTTTAGTAGGTAAGTGGACCCTGTCAAGTTCTAGGAAAGGTCGTTCAAGGTGGATCTGTTGTGGACATCCTGATGTTAAACTAGCTAACACACTCGCACACACACACACACACGTAGAGACAAAATTAGCATACAGGCCTTCCTGTCAGATATTCTACATTGTGCATTGTGTTCCTTTGACACCAACCGATCCATCTGTGGACTCTCATGGGCATAGGGGATTCCATTGGGAACTGTGTGTGTGCGTACGCGCGTGCATAAAACCTGTTCAGTGCGCGCATAGCGAGATAGAGGAAAGTCCCAAAGGGTTGTCCAAATGCAGCCAATACTCAACTCTCTGCATGCACTGTCAAGCTGTCAAATGCACACACACACACACACACACAGTATATTATGTCCGCATAACTCAGTTTTCCGCTTTAAACCACAAGGAATGTGTGTGGGTCTGCTGCATGTGTCAGGTTGGTGTTCACAATAGCCATGGTCAATGAGCAATAAGTGTCCAGCAGCGAACTTCAACAAGGTCGGAAAAGGCAGATTTTATTCTCACACCCTGTCCTCAGTCCATCACACAGAGGGTGACTGACAGCACACACACACGCTCGCTCTCACAGACACACACAACCTCTCTCTCAGTGGTTGGGTCAGAATGTGTTTAATTAATACTGACAAGCCCTCCAAAGCCAGATAGATCATTGTGGGGTACAGACTACGTACGTGTGTGCGTGTGAAGGTGTGAGCTTTGGCAAATGTGTGTGTGCAGTTTCTTAATCTAATATGAGGCATGAGTGAGCTTTTAACACGACAGTATGCAAAACCTCCCTCTCAATGTCACCTACAAAGCCCTAACAAGCCCTCAATTAGCTTGTAAGCATTTTGTGCGTTAATGTACATGGCCACTAATAGGGGAAGCCCGCTTAAGTAAATAGATGAAATAAAAGGCTATAGGAACTAACATTAGAAATATTAAAATGTCGTAATTCAAAATTGTTTTCAGGCAGAATTGCATTTATTAAACATGACTCTAGTTATTCTTGACTGTGGCTGCCTGTCAGCGAGGGTAAAATCACATCGTAAGTGGGGGAAATGCAGTCGGGAAGGCATCGAGGTATGGCCTAGGCACCTTGTCGAAATCCATACCCCATCCCCTGCTTCCATACCCCATCTTCCCTCTGCCCCTTCGTCATTGCTCCCCCATCTGTTCCTCGCCCTCCCCAGCCGTAGGCTGCGAAGCATCATGCACAAAGTGACGCAATGTTTGTAATTGGCTACCCCGCTCGGCGCGCCAGGAGTGCTTTTGACAATTACGCACATCACCCTGCCTCTGTTCAAGATGCATGCACACACACAGGCACAGAGAGTGGTACATATGGAAGACAGAGGGGTTTCAAGACTAATTCTGCCCGTACCAGCTCTGCCCCAACCAGATAAGCGCAGGGGACATCAGTCGGCCATAAGAATTCAAAAGTCTCTCATTCTTGTAAGGGTTCTGAATCGTGAACCCGGCAAGTACTGATTTAGACCACGACTGGTGCTGAACATCCGTTGTCAGTTGGCTTTTTTCTCTCCCTCATTGCAGGCTGATGAGATTGGGACTGTGAGTGATTGAGACCCCCACCCCCCGCTTCAAGCTAAGGGTCACGCTTAATTCACTCTTTTATTAGCTCAAATTAGACGTCAATGTCTGCGAGAAAGGGAACATCAATCTCCTTAATAATTTGTTAGCCTTGTTCCATTTGCTTACTCTGCTTGCCAATGGCCTGTTTGGACAAAGAAATAGCCAGTGTACATTGTACAGTATGTGCTTAGGCGTATTGGTTATATATTACCAAAGGGGGGCCAGAGACAACAAAAAGGGAAAATCTGAAATCAGTAATGAAACATTAAAATGATATCAGTGTAGATCCAGTGTGCAAAATACCCAGTGGTAACCTAGTGCTCCAGTGTTATGCTGAAGTCTTCCACAGACCCAAAACACAATATACAAGATTTCATTGATGCAAGCCAAGGCAATCAACTAGACTACACACGCTTTGCACAAACATAACCAAGGCTAATATTGTTAGCAATAAGGCCAGTCACACAACTACACAACCACGCGACAACTATGTCCTGCAACAGAATCCACACTCGTCTAACCTGACACACGCACACTTGTGTTTCGCTGTACACCTTTACACCTTATTCACAGCAGGTCTATCACAAATCAGTAACAGCAAACACCGGCTAGAGATAGAAAAATATATCTTACCAGCTCCAGGTGTCTACGTTTTCGCAGTTATCTATTAATGAACTGCTTTCTCTTTGACATGTTTACACTGAGTCCATATTTTTAACCGAGTGTAATGATGTCGAAACAGTCAACAATGTTTTCTTAACTTCTATTACTGTCGTTGTTTGAAGATACAACGACATCACAAATCCTTGTGGCCAATTTATCACATTCTTATTATGCCCGTCTTAAAGATTTTTTCCAGAGACCCCCCCCCCCCCCCAAAATTTTGCTGTTGAGCCTTTCAGGGGGTCTCAAGTGTCAATCAAGGGGTCTTGGCACCCCGAGCACCCCCAAGCCCCCCCGTATTTTGCAACCTGGTAAGATCAACATTTAACAGCTGAGTTAACAGACTACAGAATCCTAAATACCTAAGAGCTTGTTAGTGTAACTGACAGGAAAGATAACTTTGTGCACTGACGTTATTGAATGTGGATCTAGTATTTTTTTAGCTGTCAAGCAAGTTGACTAGTTCTTTATGCTGACAGTTTTGCATTTCATGCAAAATATGTAAGGTTTTCGAAGGATTCCACTGGAAAGCTGCACATAAACAATTGTGAGCCCATTCAAATTCAATGAAAACGATCAGTAAAAGTCTTTACACTGGAGCAAAATCGTCATACTTTGCTTTGACTGATGGAAAAAAGGTTCCAATCTTCATCAGTGCCTAGCTATTATCACGACTGATTCACAACTCAATTATCGGCTCACTAACACACGCATCGATTTATTGATTGAGGGGGATGTAAGAAGCGGCTCCAGGGGTCCTAAAGGATCAGAGAAAGAAACATGACCAGTAGAACATTTCAATAGCAGCACAGGGGAGCCTGACTGTAATGACGGTTTGTAACTCCATTACGGGATCAGAAGGTTGTTTGTGTGTTGCAGACCAGCAACATTAACATTAACAGAGATAAAAGGAGGAAGTTTCATTAACACTATACAATAAGGTATACAAGCCATTCAATAGTTACCTTGAACTAATAAGGACCTAATGCTTTGAAAGAGTATTAATAAGTAGTTCGTACCTAGTTAATGGAAAGTTACTTAAGAATAGAATGTGTCACATAGTGACATGTTTATTAACCAGTAGTTAATGATTACGGAAGTTCCTGGATATCTGCAAATTCACTTAATGACCAGTGATTTGCCCCTGATTATAAATCTGGTGCTAAATGGTTTTTAATTAATAACTATTCATTACTTCTTCCTTACCTCTTTATTAGTGAGGTCCTGTTCCAGGCAAGCTCCAGGCCAGGTCCTGTTCCAGGCAAGCTCCAGGCCAGGTCCTGCTCCAGGCCAGAAACTAAAATGTCCATTATAACACAAAATTCATCACTTTGGGCCATACCACTCTGTACACGAACAATTTTGAAAGGTAATTCGGATCAGGCCTGGTTAGTGCTTGGATGGGAGACTAGTTATTGTTTGTTAGTAAGTGTGAATGTCAGACAACCGTCTGACATCCCAGCCCTCTCCCACAGTTTATGATCGTTTCAGTAGTCCAGGTCCAACACATATTATACCATCCAGTATAATTGGAGCCTGAGCTCACAAACTTCTTTCCTGACAGCAGGGGGTCTTTAGATGGGTGAGGAGAATTGAATAAAAGTACACAAGAGTTGCTAGCAATCGATAAATGGGTATGTTCAGACACAAAGGGGTGTGAGCTAACTAGCTTCTCTCCCTGCCTCACTAAATCTATGTATCACCGAATTTCTCTTTCTCGGCCCCACCATGGATTCTAGTCTTGACTCATTCTAAGTAGAGGAGAAACGACAGACCCCTTCGGCCCTATTTCCTTGCTAATCCCACCCTTGTCACCCTAACCCCACCGACTCTCTCTGTCTCAGTGTCTCCATCTTTCCAGCCATTTGACTTGGGGCAGTGCGCTGGCCTTTAACAAGGCAAATTTATAATCTGATAATTAACAATCAGCTAAATTTCTCCAAAGGAAAACGGTCATGAGAAATGTCTGCCTTGTGCCTCTGAGTGGGTTGACCTTTTGCTGAGGCTAGGTTTGGGGAGGAGAGTCGACTCACTTAGACTTGTTTAATTAGCTCTGCTCTCGGCTGTGTGGACTTGCCAATGGACAGTGGATGGATAAATATTAGAGAAAGTGAGAGCTAGGAGTGCAGAGCTGAGGGAATTTTAGAGCAGTGGTTTTAGGGCAGGGGTCTTGCACAATGAAACTATTTCCTTTTGAATATTTGTAATAAAATGCTCATATATTTTAGTTTGGTGTTCATGGTTATTTGTGTATTTGTGAGCCATGTATATGTTAACGCTATATTAGGGGCTATTTAGCATGTGATTTTTCTGTAAATAGATTGTTCATATCTTTGTCACTAAGAGGTCGTACTGAGTTAACATTTTTCAGGTGATACGGAAGGTATAAGGTCATAGGTGATCAGTCTGAAGAAACAAGATGTCTGCTAACACAGCAGGGAGTGTGAAATCTTCTTTGTGGATACTTGCATTTCCTCTGGCGGAGGTTGTCTGGTGATGCCTGCGAGTGTCTTTTGTGGCCTACAATAACTACAAGATAAAAGCATAAGGCAATAGCTTGCCTAAATTTCCAATTCCATTAAGTTACCTTGATTTGTTTGAAGTTAATTTAACAGTTTAGTTAGTTAGTTTAGTTGAACTGGCAACTTTCTAGTATACACGCATGCTAACTTATTTAAATATGCAAATTAGTCTTAGTCACGGGACGAGTCTCCATCTGTCTTCTTGTGCCATGTTGTCAGTTTTTATGCCTGGTAGATGCTAAGCTTTAGGTGCTAAGGTGGCGGGAACACACGGTTCTTACCATACACAATAGTTTGGAATACTGCAATTGCACCAAATAGCCTCATTCATAAGCTATTCATAAGCTATTCATCTGCATGTGGTAAATCTGGTAAATAATATCATTAAATACACAATCTGCAATAAACAGGAACATCACCCAAAGTCCAGGGGACTGCAGATATAAATTTGCCTTAGACTAGCTTTGGTACAATGCATCAAATGGTAACATTTATGTTTAAAATTGTACATAGTCCCTTACAAATAAAAAAATAAAAACAAACAAAAAAGAGACAAACAGTTTATTCAGATATTCAGAACATTCATATTTCCACCAATGGCAGTGGTTTACTGTATGTAAGCATCTTTAGATCTCCTGTAAGATCACAGTTTCCCCCCCTTCTCCACTTATTTTAGGAGCTCAAAAATCTTTAAAACCACAATTCTAAAGGGAGCAAGACAGACACTTCAAATGAAAAGACATACAGTACGAGATAGGGGAGGGGGTCTGAGAGATGTGTGGAATGATATCCTACAGTATGTCTTTTGCAATACCCCCCAGCACATAGACACACACATACATAGGCCTACACACCACCCCCAGTTCTCTGCAAGATTACACAAGATGTCCGTAAAAGCATCTGTATGTTTAGTTTCTAGAGTGGAGAAATAGAATGATAGTGTGATGAAAAAGTAAAGTGACACTCACTAGGAGGGCTTAGAGATCTTTGTTTTTTGACATTATTGCTGTTGTTGTGATGATCATCGCATCGGCTGTGTGTCACAGCCCCGAGGTGAAACTGTGAGGTTGGGAAGCGCAACTTCAAAGTGAGACTCAAAACATAAAGAAGAAGCATGCCAGGCGTTCTGTCTTCGCCTTTGTTTATTCCCACTGTCTGTCTTCCTCTGACGCATCTCGACATCTTGGCATTCAAACGCTAAGCATGGTAGCAGTAAGCTTTAGGGACAAAGCAGTACATCTCTGAATGTCTGATGGAAATAGAGCAAGACTTGATGGGCTTTCCATGTCTGCTTTTGTCAACTTTTGTCATTTGTTACCATTGGACTGAAAGCACTTTTATGGACATGAATGCAACAATCTCAGAAACGTACAATGCAAATGCTGCAGCTTTACGTGAACAATAGTAGTATAGTATACAATATCACCACAATAATCGTGATTTACTGGGAGAGAGAGAAGGAATAATGTCTATCAGTAACCAATTAAAAACAAACCGGCAGTTAATCAATGGCTTCCAGTTCAACAAAGTCAATAAAAGGTCATTGTTTCACCTCATTTAAAGGATGGGTAGACAAACAGCAAACGTGATTAATGCTAGGGTTCTAGGAATCAGCCCAAGCTAATGTACTTAGAGGGTTAATCATGGCATTTGTATGCAAATATGTATTTAAGTGTGTGTGCCCTTGTGGGAGGATTTAATGAAGGAATTGGGCACAGGCAGTAGGTGACATTCAGCGTGTCTGTAACCTCAGTAGATAGCTTCCTTACTGCTATTTGTGAATGTTAATTGCTTTTTCATATGCCTCAACCATCCCCAGTCGCCAACTGCCCCTATGTCCGGTGCAACAGGGGACTTTCTCAGCCCTTTAAGCTGACGCTAGCTGACACTATTTTTGCTGCGCCAAAACTGTCTCCTGCCAACAACTGTCCCGGAGAAAAACAAAACTCAAAACAAAACAGAAACATCTGTCTGATCCCATGATGCTCGCTATACCTGTTAGATGGCAGAAGTAGGTTTTGAAATGTACCTTGTTATTATTTACGTTAAACAGAGATTTGCATGTCCAATTAAACAAACTCCTTATCCTCCCAAGCAGAGATGTAGAGTTAGGAAGTATGAGACTTAGAGTCCACATAAAGAGTCTGCATTTATTCATTGTGATTCATCTGTAAGCACAAACAACACTAAGAGAGAAAAGGGAGGAAAGGAGGAGGGAGGAAAGTGAGGAAACAGATTGAGATCTCCCATTTCCGACGGAGGGCTTTGAATTAAAGTAATCCACAGAAACTGTGAAAATGAAAACCTTGTCCGTTTGGGGGAAAAAAATGCAAATAGACCTTTTGATTCCGCCACGGTAGGAACATTTGGCCAAATCAAAAGATTAGCACCAGTGGTTACAGAAGATGGATTATGTCTCACTTTAATGCTCTCTGTATTTTTTTTGTTTTTTTTTACAATTCCCCTCTCCACCTAGTGTTTTGTCAGGGTATTAAGATCTCGCCAACCAAAGGGAGGGGGGAGGGGAAAGTGTGAATCAGATACAGAGAGAACAAAACTTCAGTACATAGCCCAAAAATCTACCTGTGATCTAAATTTGGGCCTCGACGCTTGTAAGACGTGGAATCCAAACACGCTTCCAGCACACACTTTTATCAGAATTTCGCTCGATGAAAAGAGCATTCCAGATGGCAAATTGGGACAAGTGTCAAGGGTTTTCTGTGGTGGGTGCAGGTGCAGATGAAGCGAAGACACGGAAACACAGAACTTAACCAAAAACACTATCACAGCATTTTATTATATAGGTTTTTAACTGGCTCTCAATTCAAAGGTACACGACAAGAAATCCCTGACAAATGAGGCCAATACAATCACCAACACATATACCCCCCACAGACAAGGCAGGCTGCCACAGGGTCTCATTGATCGTAATCAAATGGTGACCCCTGCGCAAAGTCTGTAGGTCAAATTGTAACGAAAATTTAATTCGTCAATATAACAAAAATGTGAATTTGCTTGATATCTAAATTTTCATCTAAATTCTGAAGAATATGTAGTCGTTTTAAGTTCTCAATCTGACTCCAAAATCCAGAAAACACAAATATATTCAACACCATTGACATTGACACGGACATCGACAATGAACCAGCACAGAGACAGGGGAGAATACAGACTATATACACTGGGGAAGATTGGGAAACGGGAAATAGGTGAGGGTGGTGATTGGGGAAACAGGGAAAGGACCATAAAAGGAAGCAGGGCGGAGCAAGGGAGGGGCCGGGAAGAACACAGGGGAAAAAGGTAGACACACTCGGGAAACATGGAATTGACAATTGGGACCAAAACAGGGAACAGGTGGGGTCGTGACGTGTCAATGTCTCGATTGGCATTCGCCAGAATTGGCATTCGCCCGTTCTCATCACAAATGACAGCAGTTTCACACTGAGCACATGACAGATGTGAAAGAGTCTGAAGAAGCCGTGGTGAACGCTGACTGCAACATCATCCAACATTACCGCCTAGTCTGGCGGTAGGTCTGGGAGACATATCCTTGAAAGGTCACACAGGCCTCCACGTGCTAGCCAAGGTAACAGGATGAAAACCTCAGACACATCGTCAGACCTCACGCTCATGCAGTGGGCTCTGGGTTCCTCCTGGTGCAGGACAATGCCCGGCCTCATGTGGCGAGAGTGTGTAGGCAGTTCTTGGATGACGAAGGCATTGATGCCATTGACAGGCCCTCACATTCCCCAGACCTGAATCCGATTGAGAACCTCTGGGACGTTAGGTGTTGGTGCATCCAACACCGCCAAGTAGCGCCACAGACTATCCAGGAGCTCACTGAAGCTCAATGAATTACACATATCTTTCATATATTTCGTTCATCGAGACCCAATGTGTGATTTCAGTGTTACCTTAATATTTGAGTCGGATATCAGATATTATATCAGTGAGTGAGCCAATGTGTCTTTGTGTGATTGCCCTGCACAAATTGACCTGCATTTACCGTGTAAATGCATGGTTTTCAAGTAGTACATGAAAACCATATTAGTTGCTCAACCCAACTAGATTATGCAGCTAATAATGTGTGCATTTCACATTTAGAAACCACATTAATGGTCATATAGTGGCTATTTTTCCTCATTAGGGAATTCCATTCCACCCCACCCTCATCCACACACAGCAGTGATCAATTCCAGTATCATTTAGAACCGGATCAATCTCCCAACCCCCCTCCTTGCACCCAAAATCTGTTATCCTATCATGATGCATTACTGTGTCTAATTAGTCACATAGCTCGAGGACCCAAGACTGTTGTAGTGAAGGAGGTCTGGACTGGCAATAGGTGGGTACAGTATCTGTTAAACAAACAGGCCCATTATATAGAGGGTTATCATATATATCAACAAGACTTAAAAGGTAAAAGGCTAATGAAAAGCCAATAATAAAAAAGTGTTGAGGAATTCATTTAATGGTAAAGTATATTGGTAGCACTGCCAATTGGGAATAAAAGCATTGTTTCCTAAACATTTAGCTCTACTATTAAAAGGTCAATGCAGCTATGAAATATAGCCATAAAGGCTTTAAAAACCACATAGCACGCTTATCAAAAGTGAATTTTAGTTTGGTTTCAAGTTGGGTTTGCCCTGGAGCATAGCAACAAAGCAGAAACCGAAAGCTCTGTACTGTGAAAAAGCTGTTGAAAGAACAGAACAGAATAAAGGGAAGAATTAATTCTTTTTTTACGCATGTCTGCAGCCAATTTCATTTGGCATGATAATTAGATGCACTGTTTTGATGATGGTGTAATCAGCCAGAAGTGATTATGACTTCCATCCTTGAGGTGCACAGTCTATTAACCAGCAGCACAAGGTTAAGAACAACCCTGGCCCTTCTGATATGCAATATGCAGCACAGTCCTCTGAAATATTACACCTGATAAATGTGGACTACACCTCAGCTAATTGTGTGCATTTCAAAGCTACGATCAAGCAGAATTTACTGTAAAGATGCTAACAGCTAATAACGCCAGAGAATCCCTTTGATAATAAATCAGGTGCCCAATTTCAGCTAACTATGCACTGAATTTCATTTATTGATAAATTTCCACCACATAGGACCAATTCAGTTGAACAATCATTACTTTTTTATTACTACCTCTTTACTACAACCTTTTGTCTTTGCCAGGTTGCTTGGCCTATCTTTCTTTGCCCCATACCTTTTGCAACAGAGAATTGTGGGATAGCAAGTAACCATTGCATGCTCAAGAGAAGATCAATCCTCTCCTTTCCATCTCATTGTAGCTCAGAGAAAGGCAGGCAGGGACGAGTAGAGCAGAAGCATTAATTATTAATAGACTGTCTCCCCAAAGCTCTGTAAAACATCCTGTTGAGCTCCCTCAGGTGAACGCTCAGCTTCAAAGCAATTAAAACTGAGGCAATTTGAGCAGAGAGAAAAAGCCAGCCAAAGTCCAACAGCCCTGCTCAGTCAAATACTGTGTTGTGTGCCCCAATACCTGAAAAGACAGGGGGCCCTTTGACGGATCTTCCCCCCAGGTCTGGGACTCTTTGAATGGATTTTAACCCTTAGCGAACTGCTAGCTAGAGGATTATGTAACTAAGTGGTTAATGGAATGATAAGGTCTAGAAGACTTTGAGGAGTCCTTGAAAAGACAGACTTCTTAACATCAAGGCCACATGTCAGCTCTCACATTATGTCATGTTGGTCCAGTTGATTTAAGAAAACATCCTAACCATGTAATAAATCTCAATTTTTAGAAGCATCCATCTGTAATGTTTATCCTGTCTTGCATTTGACCCACTCTAACTAGGGCAACCACTATGCAGCACCTGAAGACCATTTCGAATGCTAGGTCAAGGGCAATGGCAGAAGTCTCTTTTTTGAGGGGGGAAACCCTCTTACGAACCCTCTTGCTGGAAGGCAACAGTGCTAACCACTGAACCACTGCGCCACCATAATGAAATAGCTCAAGAATAGAATGTTTAGCCACTTAGCTTCTCCCTGCGCCTCGAGACAGGCCGTTATTAGAGATTCTGGAAAACCTTGTCAACCTGCATGAAACAAAGTTATGTCTAAATCTGTCAGCAAGTGCTGTTAGCAGACGCCATAAAGGCAGCTTAAGTGGTCTTTGATAAAGGCAAGTTTTATATGTCTCGCAGGCTTTTTCTCGTAAAAACTAAAAGGTTCTGCCGAGTCATATCCACTTACAGGCTTATAAAACTTTTATGTCCATCTCTGACCACAATAATACAATGACACTTATTGTGTGTTTGTGCCTACCAGCACCTCAAAAACACATTTGTCCAAGTGGCCTAAATTACACCTTTTTTCTCTTTACCTATAGTATATATCCTTTACTCCCCTCGTTATTCTCTGTTGTTCCCTTTGTTTCTCTTTTTCTAGTGCCATTTCCCTCCCATAATTATATTTGTCTTGGACTTGATTAAATTAGAGCGCACTGAGGAGTGTGAGGGATAACCAATAACCAATAACGAGCATTCCCCATTTCAACCTGAGGTGCTTTGTCCCAGCCTTTCCTCATTTCGAAATGTCTTCAATGGGGAAGTGAGCAAAGCTAGAGATTTGATCATAAGCGTAGTTTGCTGTGGAGTCACTGTACACTGTACGATACAGTTACATAACACATTCATAATTACCATATGTACTGATTTTGACTTTCTTTTTTGTCCCATTTGCACAAAACTAAAATATTCCCACTGAAAGATATGTTTTTGGATGATTTTTTGACTTAAACATTTGAACATTTATATTTTGTGGGATTTACAGGCACATATATCGTGGGTCTTTTAATTCAGATGTTTTTCTCCTTATCCCAGCTTCAGGTGTTTTTACTTAATTCGCTGATTAGGACTCTTTTCGACTTTTCTGTATTATAAATAATTTTTTTCTAATATAAGCCGTACAATGTACGTAACATGTACTGTATGTCACATGTAAACAGTGAAGTGGCAATTTATCTGTTGAACTGATCTGAACTGTTTATACATTTATATTTGGCTTTTAGAAATTCACTGCTAAATGCACCCCATGCATCATTAAACATTTTATCCTAGAATCTAATAATCTATTCAGACCACATGTGAGCCTAATGAATACCAATATGGGATAGGCAAAGAATGGTCAGTCCTGCTTCAAGGATAAACTGCTCTTTTGCCGTTCATTTGTAAACCAGAGCTCAGGTCTTACATCTGAGGGCTTAACCGAGATTTCCTGGCAATTCAACATGAAATAGTCTTTCTGAAACTGTCTTTGCATGATCCGTGTTCGATTGATAGTGAACAACTTCATTGATTCATCTTTTTGCTCATCTTGTTGCCTGATTTTACATTTAATCCTTAGTGTCAAGTTAATCTAAAAGGGAAATAAAATGTAATAACCTCTAAATTCTCAGTCTCAAAGAAGGTGAAAATAAAACTCAGATACAATAAAACCGAGTTTCCAAACCACAGAATGGTGAATATTGCAAAAATGCTTATTTTTTTCTTTTTCTAAACAAAGCTACCATTTAAAACAACATAATATAATATTTTACAGTAGCAGAACAGAGCAGATCTTTTTATTTGTTGAGCAGCGGGTGGGGGATGTGATAACCAGGAAAGACAGGGGGCCATGCCAGTTCCACCTGTAAATAGATAAGTCAGTCAGCTGCTATCGATGACCCCCGCCCACCCCCTGACTCGGTAGATGCAATCTTCCGGTCCATCAATCAAAACACATGCCTCACTCCTGAGGATTTTTCGCAGCCTTCCTGTTGTTTGTGGTTTAATAAGTTTAATAAATATGCAAGGCATCTTGCAGATTCAATGCCAATGATTATGTGTGTGTTAAGCGGGCTGCAGTCAGTTGATTTGGTATCAGAATTGTTTTTTTCTCAAGCTGGGTAAATTAACCTTCAGTGTGATATGGAGCAGTTGGTTTCGGAATGAAGGTTGGCATCACACAGTGTGTTGCAGTTTGACCCACGTTATTGCCTTTGTGTTTTAGAACACCGAGATGGAGTAGGTATTATAAGGGGATCTCTTACAAATGATAACCTTGGCTATTGGGTCCTGTACAAATGAATTAATGTAGACATTTGAAAGGTTTAATGCTTAAGCTGCAGCGCTTAACTGGCTGACAGAATATTCCTCTAATTTCTTTGATGTCGCATGGTACTGGTCTAAGACACATCCCATGGGATTCTTGTACAAAAGGCAAATATTCTTAAAACAATATTCATCATAACTCATCCAGTATAAATACGGATCCCAGCCTCCTAAAGTCTGAAGTGCTTCAACACATTCTACAATGAGCTTAATACAATTAAGACAGTAATCTTAGAGCTACTTAAAATTTGCAAAACTGTTTTCCCAGCTACCTCTTAAATGTGGACAAAACCAGTTTAGAAAAAAAATGTGCTAAACCTCCATATTTTGAATGCCGAAGTAAAGCATTAGATTTTCTGAAGTACGTTTTTTTTATATGACCTATTATTATATACTGTATAATACACTCTAACACTGAATAGTTTAGCATTAGTCAACCATTTATCCCAGTGACCAGAAAAACTAAATAGTTACGTGACCGCTCAGTAGTAGTAGTAGTAGTAGTAGATCTATTTTTCCATTAATTGGAAAACCGTTCTCTGCTGTAATCCATCAACCCAATTAATCAATATACACACCCACTGTAGGTTGGAGAGGAGTGGGCAGCCACCTTGCTTAAGGGCACAATGGAAGGAGGCCGCATCTGATGAATTCTCAGAATTCTGTCTCACTATTGACATATTTTATTAAAACAGTCAAGTGTTTTCCTTCACACTTACATTAATTCAATACATTGGATGTATTTCTATTCTAATCATGACATTTCTGTCTAGACACCCAAAAAAAGAGGGATGAACACATAGAATATTTAAGCCTTCATATACAGTATCCTGATATACAGTATCATCATATTTATAAAAAATTGTACAGTCTTATGTGCAGATATTTACAGTATGTGTAACCAATGCAAAGAAGTGAAAATGTGCATTGTAATGCTGCAGTCTGATTCAGTGTACCTCTTGACAGTGGCACTGTTAGGTGCCAAATATCTAGCAAAGTCTAGGGTGGTAGCTTCCATGTGACAAATCACATTTATGGATTGGCTCAACATTGCCGCCAAGTGGCTAATTATGGCATTGCTACTCCCTCCGCTTTTAAATAGCACCACCAGATGCAAACAGTTGCTTTACCACTAGAGGACAGCATTGCTAATACAAGGTTGTTGTATTATTCTTTTTCTTATACAAGCATACATCAAATCATACTAGCCTTGTTTCAGCTCGTGATGAGACATCAAATCAATAATCTCTTCACTAGCTTCACATGAAAAAAGACGATTCTGCCAATCAATCAGTCAATATTGCATCTAGTTAAGTCAAAGCATTTTGTCCATCAAATAGAGCTATAACGTCTATAATTATCAGCAAAAAACCATAACCATATATCCTGTTATTCTGCATTAAAATCTGTTGTAAATTTGGAGTGTCTGTTGGACATGCAAGATGTGTATCATCTTGCTTGTCAGCCTCAATAAAGGTAAGTCCTTTATAGGTCCAATTTTAGTGGATTGCTAGCAATCACGGTCACAGAGTGGCCGACTTCTAATAACACAGCCTCACATAGCTATGTCCCTCTCTTGTCTTCATTAATACTGTATGCAATTAGCAGCTGTGCTTTTCGATTTCCCCCCTTTCAGCCTCTTCAGATCAATATCACTCAGGCTGCTGACTAAATAGCACTGCCGTTATGAGTGTTTTTTATACCTGAAAGGAATGCATCAATCGTGGGCCTAAAAGCGCTACTTCCCATTGTACTCAGCCATAAACACACTTGCACACACTGACTTTGGGGAAAGTTAGTGATGTTGAATGCTCAAGGCTATGAGGCCCTTAATCTCTAGTACAAAAGAGCACCAGAAATCAAAACATGGGTATTTTTACAGAGGGTCCTTGCTTTGAGTTCCAAGTGGGCACTATATGCATTTCCCCATTCAGAAGCCATACTGATTACTTATTTGTGTACTACCTTGGACATATGTAATCAGCCTATATGGGATTGATTGTGTTTGCACGTCTAACCCATTTGGTAAACCCAATATTCTGAGCCCATGCACTCATTTCCCATTAGTGACCCAACTAAGACCCACATAGGTAGCCCACCTGGTTACTTAGTTAATCCAAGTGGTACCCAGATAAGATGTCTATTTTGGGCCCATGCCCACCCATGTACACATGTAGCCCAAGCATAACCCATGTGGGACCCACATACACATGTTAGCTGGGTTATTTTTGTGTGTGTATGTGTTTGTTTATGTGAGAAGCGTAAAGTGTCCTTGGGTCCCTTCAAAGGCTCTATAAAAGTATAAGTTATTATTATTATGATCATTATTATTAAATTACCCATTGTTTCTGTTTGAAACTCTCGAGTTTCTCTTCGTAGTGGCTATAAAAACATGAGTAAATAGTAAAACAATTCAATGAGCCACAACATTATACCTGGGGGGTAGGAAAAGAGAGGAGCATAGGAAAAGAGAGGAGTGAGAACACATTGACACATTTATTCTCAACAGAAATAACTACTAGCATGCAGGTAGGTTTGGTTTGAACAATGGAGGGGAGACATTAAACGGGGGGTCTGAGGGTTCGGCCCCAGGACATTTTGAGTTTCTAAAATACGACCCACGTGTGAAGCCCTAGTATTTGCCCAATAAACCAGTTAAATGTTTCCTGTGGTCCGAGGTTGTGTGTCTGTACTTGAGTTCCATGCCTGTCACCTGACACAACACACATATTGGCATGATTTTCTCTTGTCCTCTTTTGTGTCTTTTGTGTGGGGAGGTAACCTCTTTAAATGTACACGTGGCACCTATTCACGTAAATGATTAATTCATTTTTAATAATGTATAAACCCCTGGACTTTAATAGCTGTTTCAGCAAGATTTCTGTTCGTGTTCAAAACATTCTGCACATTCAAAACATATCACATCACAAAACATACCATTTCTGTGTTTTGGGAGGATTTTTAGTACATTTCAACTATGTTATTGAAACTGACTTAAAACAAGAATACAACACATTTTTGCCATAAACGGCCATTAAAACACTGAACAAATCTATTAAAGAATGAGACCTTTTTAAAGCCTCTAAATAACTCTGGAAAGAAAAACCTTAGGCTCCAATGTTTGAATCTAGTCGAAATCACCTAAATGGTCAGTTGGGTCTAGCGTCCCCCGGCCCCTTGTCTGCAGGTGGCAGAGCTTGTAGCAGGCAATGGTTACAAGTGGTATTTCTCACAAGTGCGCATAGAAGCGGTCGTAAGCCGTATGGTTGGGGGTGCACAATGGGCGCTGGACAGGTTCTAAATATTGAGGGTGACGTATCCCTTGCATCCTCTCCGAAATCATTTAATAAAGCACAAATTGTATAAAAACCACAAGGAATAGCATTGGAATATGGTTGCAATCAGCCTTCAGCATTCATTTATACAATGACAACAGATTTAAGCAGTGACATAGGCAGCTTTTACTTATTTTGACATTCACAAAGGAACACCAGACTGTTGTGGAAGGTGTCTCAGTCACTGGAAAACAAGTGGTTAACAAGCCCAAAAATTATTTACTGTTATCTTCACTCTGGCATTCATATTCATATAATAAATTATAACTATGTGTGTTACATAAAGATAAAAAAAATATATATCCATAGCAATACAGACTTCCAGCCAAAAAAGAAACATGCTCAATAAAACTGCAAAACAGCAAAATAGACTCACATAAAAATATATTTTGAAGGACCCTTACAGAAAAACCATAATGTCACAAGTGAAGTGTTTTTTTCTGTATGGGTACAATATCTTCATCCATAGCAGTTGAGCAATAAACCTCATAACTAACATTTTTCTGACGTATTTCACTTTTCCTGAAAGCTTAGGCTACATTGTTCTTTTTTGTCACAAAATCCTCTCAGAGCTAACATAATTTATGTTGCTTTCCATCAATTATTTGGCAATATGAGGTTTTCAATTGACAGCAGTGTTTTAATGTTTCGGCTACATTCATAGTACTGTAACAGGATAGAATATCTATCATTGCACTGGTACAGAACAGTACTAAATACTGACAACACCACATCAAAAATTACGATAGGACAGTTATATTCAGATAAGCCTAACAAAATATAACAGCTCTTTATAATTACTATATAACTGTCCATATTGTCATTTGAAACATCGTTATTGTTTTCTGATGCTGGTAAGATGGTTGTTCTGTCCAATACATTTCTGACAGTGAAGATTTTTTTGTTGTGTGTTTGTGTCTGACATCAAAATTGGTCCTATAATAGGCCCATTGAAATATATTTCAAAACAACCATAAAGACAACCATAAAATAAAAAGCTGACATAGCTCTGTCAAGCTGGCAAAAACAGCACCTCTTATGTTTTGAACAAACATTGGTTATAATATAGACAGGCATTCCAATCTGTAACAAAGTGCACTAAAAATTACTACAAAACAAGAAAATAATTCTTTTTTTAAATACTAAGTGTTGGCATATAGGCAATTGTACAGTATCACTCTGGGGTCTACATGTAGTCAAAATGCAGAGAATTATATATAAAATCCATATAAAGACATTCCATTTCAGTTCACATTCATGAGTATGTAGAAGGAAGCTGTTGTAGTTGTAGTAGCACTGTCTGCCCACTGGATGGCGGCATATGGGTATCCTGCGTGTTGTATTCAGTGCAATATTTTATTCCTCCTCTTAAGGGTTCTTTGAGAAACACAATGTATGCTGTCTCTGGTTTAGTATGTATTGTAAGTATTGATTTGGCTGTTTGCGCACCATCCATCTGAAGGGCCTCTTAAGTAGAGAACTGAAAATTCATATATATGATCAATATAAAAACGTGAAAATGAGTTTCTTAAATTAATCAAAATCAACTTAATGTACTGTATATGCACTGTATACTTTCAACACAGAAACACAGCAATTATCAATTCAAGAGAAGGTAATGAAGTGTAATGAAACAAGCTATGTCAGTATTCAGTTTACAATCGTGTTATTAAGCAACTGCATGACTTGGTGTCACATGGACACTTGCGGTTGTGCACTCTGTATGTGTCTTACCTTGTTATAGGTGGATGTCGAACACTCCTTCTTCCACTGCTTCCATTTCTTCTTCGGCAATTACTGAATGAAAAGAAAGGAATACAAAGAAAATTAAAGAAAAAAAGATCATATAGTGAAGGGTTATTGTTGTAGGCTGCCTGACTGACAATCCACCAATCAAGTTAATATAAAACAATACCAGCCAGACAGGGCACAATTTCTTTGAGGGTTTGATGAAACACTAGGAACAGTCAAATTTCATTGGATTTGATGACAGTGTTCAAATCTAGCTATAATGTAATCCAAATGTTTGAAGGTGCTAAAGCACACTTCCAAACAGGGAGCAGTGTAGCACAAAATATGCACATTGTTACAATCTACAAAAATGTTTGTAATAAATGTGCTTTATTAGAATAAATAAATCACTTGAATCACCAATTAAGTGCTTGTGCATAAAATTGAATAAATAGTTGAAGTAGTAGTGTAAGGAGTAATACAAGTATAGCGCCCCCAGAACCCCAATTTCCCACCCCAGCTTACGATTTATGTTTGAAACACAACTGCAGTAGGAGGGGTAGAGAGCAGTGTGAGCCTATGAGCTCTGTAGGGGGCCACTGAGCCACTGAGCCACTGAGCCCTCAGGCGCTCTCAAGCAGTATACATCTAATGGTATAGTGTTAGCTTGCTTATATTGTGTAGCAGTGAATTTCAGCCTCATATTGTTTTTAGGAACTGTTCATAGGTATATCTTATATTAATATTCAGTATGCAATATAATACACACTTACATACAATACAAACAGGACAATCCCTGACAACCAATCCCTTTAAGTGCAACGTTCTATGTGTAGGTGTGGCTATCGTTCTCACCTGTGTTCAGCAGGCTGGGCGGCGTGTTGGCGGGAGGCGGGAAGCTGAAGGACCGGGCCTGGAGGGCCGGCGGGGTCTCGTGGCTGATGCTCTTGGTCCGCTTGCGGCACTCCACTGCTAGGCGCCCGCGGCACGCCTTGTGGCAATTCACCCCGCACGCTGCCGAGAGGGGGCGGGGCAGGGAGAGGGGGCGGGGCGGCAGGAGGGGGGGCGGCGGGCGGGGCGAGGGCCAAGAGCGAGGGAGGGAAAGACAGCGAGGGAGGGGAGAGAGAGGGTCAGCGAGAGGGAGCTGTGCCCCCAGAAACGACGGGGCAAAGGAGGTGGGCACGCGCGATGGCAGGTGGGCGCTCGTGCACACGCACGTACACTGGCACACACACATGGCAAGGCTGGCTATGCCTGACAACAGTTCTGGCAACCTGGGGGAGTCTTAAGGGTGGTGGGGGGGGGGGGGGGGGGGGGAGC